>PNEQ01122430.1:0-60607 GCA_003012365.1 Medauroidea extradentata
GAGCTCCTAGGGATGTCCTGGGAATGTGTTTAATACAGGTCCTATGGAGCTCCTAGGGATGCCCCAGGGATGTGTTTAATACAGGTCCTAGGGAGCTCCTAAGGATTCCCCAGGGATGTGTTTAATACAGGTACCAGGGAGCTCCTAAGGTTGTCCCAGGGATGTGTTTAATACAGGTCCTAGGGAGCTCCTAAGGATTCCCCAGGGATGTGTTTAATACAGGTCCTAGGGAGCTCCTAAGGATTCCCCAGGGATGTGTTTAATACAGGTCCCAGGGTGCTCCTAGGGATGTCCCAGGTATGTGTTTAATACAGGTCCCAGAGAGCTCCTGAGGATGTCTTGGGAATGTGTTTATTACGGATCCCAGGGAGGTCCTAGGGATGTCCCAGGGATGTGTATGCCAGACATACTAGGGATGTCCGTAGGTAGTACTTTTCCATGAACTTTTCCTACATAAAACGGACTTGAAATGAACTTCCCTAGGACATCCTAGTGATGACAGTTCCCACATCCTATGGACGTCCTCAGGATGTCTGTGTGCTGGTAGGGTAGTATTGTACATTTTACTGCTTCCTTCAAATATTATTGGGTATATTTCTGCACAAATATATTAGACAAGGCTTGTCAACAAAATACTTTCGTAACTAAACGTCGGTGGAGATTTAAGCGAGATTTCCTTAAAATAATACGACAAACCTACACTCAACATTAAAAATGTGATTTTACTGAAATTTATTTGTAAAACACTACACTTCGTAGGTTATGGTCGTTCTCTTGGTAACTGAAATTTATATCGCAGTATATTTATTTGTAAAACACTGCACTTGGTTAGTTATGGCTGTTCTCTCGGTAGGCAAAAAAATAATCAACAAATAGCACTGAACTCTGGGTAAAATCCGCGTTGTCTGCATTCCGCGCGCCGAAAAAGTTGAGATTGGCCCAATATTTTCGTCGTCTGGAACGCAGACAACGCGGAAAGGCAAATAAGCATTCTGATTGGCCGAGAGCATTTTCCGCTCTGTCTGTACGGCGTTGTCGGCGACCATGTGAATCCACCTTAAGGGTTCTAGTTAGCATTATCTACTAGTCATAATACACTTTTTTACTCTGCCGGGAGTTAACATTTAACTAAAGGTGTAACTAGAAGTCATAATACAGGCTGTAAGTGTCACCTAAAAAACACACTTTTTAATGGTGAAACACCATTTTCGTTGTTAAGGTTTATAGACAAATATGATCATTGAAATATATTTTTCTATGGCACTTTTAATGATATTGTTCTTTGCAAGTAGAAACTAAGAAAGGATAGTCTTATTATTTTGATCTATGTACCGGTATGTAATAAAAAAATAGAAGAAAGAAAGTTCATTTTGATTGAAATAAAAAGGAAGTTGTAAGTATATATTATCTTTATTACGTTAATTTAATCAAAAAACTCAAAATTCGTAATTACGAGTATCAGAATTAAGGGACCCTTAAGCTTAAAGGCCGAATCACAATGAAGTTAACATGGAGCTTCTTTTGTTACCTTTACGTTACAGCTGAGTAGAGATATAGGTCACGCTGCAGTGTTTTCACATTGAATTATTGGCGACGCAACGGTAACTTATAAATTTGGAAGTTGAGTCAACTGCAACATAACGTAAAGGTAAAGTTAAGAACAGCCAATCAGAAGCGAAGTTGTTCTTTTGTAGGTTATTGCCTACAAGAGTTTATCACGCCAAAACTAACAGACGTTTCTGGTAACCTCAAATTGTGTGCTGTTCGCTCGTGCATGTACAAGAGTGCATGAAAAGAAGAATATTGGTCATAGTTGTGTTCTGAAGTATGGTGAAAGAAAAACGTTCGTTATTGTAATTTTAAGTAAATAATATTTTTAATTCCACGTAATATTTGTTACTCGTGTGACATGGTATATTGTGAGTGTGTAATACATGTGTGGTTATGGTTGTTTAGTGAGTCGTAAATCATTATCACATATTTATAAATAATTCAGAACTAATGTGTTGCTAAAGCATTCGTTCAAGGACCCTACAATAAATTTAACTAGATGGTTTGCGAGTTCACTGAGGTGGGTGAGATATGTGTAGACAGCAAACATATGGTTCAAATATCAAACAAGTGTCTCACGTCTCATGAAAGACATATAATGAACTAACAGTTTAGCCCTCCCATTTCATGAAATAAATAGAATCCCAACAGAATTACTCTTAAGTAAAGCAAGTGTAACATGATAATAAAAAAAACTAGTTGGTAAGAAAGGCGTAATGTTACAAATAAGGTATTTTATTACACATTTTCAATACATAACTGAAACAGATACAGTACTTGCGAATCATTTTCGTTATTATTTTCCGTTACCACTTGTATATGTAAATATTTTGCGACTCAAATAACATCGTTAAGTTTAAATATTGCAATGATCGTCGGTAGTCTTGCAGCATTTGAAACATAGCCTTGTACCTCAACTTAATTCCTTAACTTCAATATGAAACATCGGTCACATCCGCGGTAAATTTTTCTGAAAAGTTAACGCAAAGATAACGTAAGGAGGTCCATGTTAACTTCATTGTGAATCGGCCTTTAGTGTCCCTTAGCTGAGGGCTTGTTTAGGGGATGTTGGTGAAACCGGCCCAAAGATTTGTGTGAAATGTATCAGTAATTATTATGCTAGTTACTTATTATCTGAATCAGAATTAAGTTTTTTAGAAATGTAATATTTTTCATAAGTAATACTTTAACAATGCTATGTAACTGGGAAATAAGTAAATAAAAATATAGCTGTATAAGATTTCCGGAATGAAATGAAATAAAACAATATGACGGAACGCTCCACGGCCTTTTTCTAAGACCGTATTCTCTACCGCGCAAACGTGCTGTCTCTTGTATACTAGTATTCTATGGACGACCGTAATGACCTAACCAACCGACACATTTCAGAAATGGGCGTGTAGAAACGTCAACTCGAAAGTTATGTCATGTGATAGATAAATTGTTATGCGTGTAGTCGGCTCTTGAGTTTTTATAGCCTGTAGACGTGCTGTCTTAACACGTCGATACCGGTATGGTTGTCAGGGTGTCAGTTTGTATTTTCAGTTTATCTAGCTAGCCGTGACTTTACGGTGTGATATTTTTCTCTGTACAGAGCGTTGTTAACTTGTAATTCGTGTTTAGTTTAGCTGCCTGAAATGGGCGCTCATGTCTCGAGAACAGATTTTGAATGGTCTTACACAGAAGAACCGCACAGAAGCCGGCGACAAGAGATCTTGGCTAAGTATCCACAAATCAAGAAGTTGTTCGGATATGATCCATGGTTCAAATGGCAGGTGACTGCTTTGGTTTTCATTCAGTTTGTCATGTTTTATGTTATGAAAGATCAGAGTTGGCCAATGATATTTCTTGTCGCTTATTGTTTTGGGGGAGTGATCAACCATTCACTTATGTTGGCGATACATGAAATATCGCACAATTTGGCATTCGGTCACGCCAGACCGATGGCTAATAAAATGTTGGGTTTCTTTGCCAATCTTCCAATAGGAATTCCATTTTCAATTAGTTTCAAGAAGTATCATTTAGAACATCACAGGTACCAAGGCGACGAGAAGTTGGACACAGATATACCAACGTACCTAGAGGCCAAGCTGTTCTGTACAACTTTTGGCAAGTTTTGTTGGGTTGCATTGCAGCCATTTTTCTATGCTCTAAGACCTGTTATCACGTATCCCAAGAAACCAACCATGCTGGAGATTATAAATGTCGTAATTCAGCTTTCTTTCAATACACTCATCTATTACCTGTGTGGAGGTAAAATAATAGTTTACATGCTTGGAGGCTCTCTTCTTGCCATGGGACTGCATCCTGTAGCCGGGCATTTTATCTCGGAGCACTACATGTTTCGCAAAGGCTACGAAACATATTCTTACTATGGTTGCCTCAACTGGGTGACGTTCAACGTGGGCTACCACAACGAACACCATGACTTCCCAGCGGTCCCGGGCTCGAAACTTCCCGAAGTGAAGCGTATTGCACCAGAGTACTACGACAATTTGCCACAACACAGCTCGTGGATCAGTGTTTTGTATGATTTTGTAATGGACCCAGACATTGGCCCTTATGCTCGCATAAAGAGGAAACATCGTGGGCTGAAGACTTAGAGCAATGCAAAATGCAGAATTATTTGTGTTCACAATTATATTATTAGCTATGTTTTAGATTCATTATCTAATCAAATGTGCATTTAATTTTTATTTTAGTTCATTGATTGGCCTTAAAAATATGAATTTTCCATTGTGTCATGCAGAAAATTTAAAATCTTTAAGTAGCCTAACTGTAACTTTTATTTTTGCACAGGCGCATACAAATTCATCAAATAAATTTTGTTTAGTTGAATGTCATCCATTAAAATTTGGTAAAATTAAGTTTATAAATTTTATTTCATGAAAGTATTCAATTAAGTGTGGCTGACACATACCAAATATTGTCACTTTACTATGTCATGCCTGTACTATTGACCTTGAGGATATGTTACATTGACCTATCATTAAACTGGGCTAGTATTGTGTCAGTGATGAGTTTTAGTTGGTACTGGTGTCGTCAGAGTGACAGTCGTGATTTCGACCGAGTTCCTTGTCTGTCGTCTATTTCTATAGATAACTGCACACTGAGCAGAATGTAGCATGCTGACGCCAACAAAGTAGTAACATTAAAACAAAAGTTGTTACAAAATCAATTATACTGGTGGATTTTCTAACTTGAAGCCAGATACACACTGTCCATAATTCAGTATATAATTCCGTAACAATTTCAGTTTAGTTACCTATAGCACTGTGACAGTGTGTACCGCAACTATGCTGGTTCCAGACACAATTCTGTACTGAATTTCACAGATAGAGCCTGTCCTATGTTCACGCACACGAGCAATGCACAGTTTCAACCACCGCTCATGTGAAGTATACAAGTAGGGTTGCCAATATGATTTGAATAGAAAGAAAATTCTTGTTTCCTACTGAACAAATGACCATCGGAGTTTTCAAAACGTAAATACATAATACAAGATTGTTTCAATTACTTGGCAGTTACACTATGCCTTGTATCTTGAAATAACGTAGTTGTCGAGAATTGTACACTTACACTTTATGGAATACAGCAGTCAACATCGCAATTATATTTTTCTTCTTTAGCATGTGTATTGAAACATGTTAGTAAAGAATGATAGTGTTTACAGAACACACAAGTTTTACCATGTAATTCTGGTATAAAATTGCAATCAAAATTTATGAATGGAACTAAGTAAGTAATTGAGTAGAGAATTAAGGATAGTGAGTACTGGGCTTAAAAGTAGTGTGTTTGGATGTAATAATGACTGATGTGACATTTTAAGATTGTTTTAAAAATATTAGTTTTGCTGCAGAAATTTAATGAAAAGTGTGTGATATTGCTCTATATTTTTTCATGATAACAGTTTTAAGTACTATATATAAGACTGTGAATTGGTGTTTTCTATATTAACTTGAATTGGAACCAACATTTTGTAGCGTAATGTTTGATATAAAACTTATTAGCCTACCTACACTGGAGTGTTTTTTAAATGTTGCAGGCGGAGCATGCTTCCGGTGTTTCCTAGCAATTTTTACGAGTAGGAATTTCAAATTTTAAAATTGTTAATTAGGTGTTTGCTGAAAGGAGTTTGCTACACCTGCATGTTAATTATTTTGTGTTGAGCTTGCGCAATGATAACAATTTTTTGTAGAGGTTTTTAGATTAAAAACTATAATAAAACAGTTTGTTTTGTATGTACCAGTATGGTTTCTGTCATATTTTCAAAAACAGCAAATAGCACATATTATTTTTGAGGTTAATGATCATGCATGATTGTCAGTTATGACAATGATGTAGGTATGCATCTTCTTTCGCACACGTAAGATATTGCTGATAAAGTTTGTTCCCTGTGTTTGTAAGTTCGAAAGCACTTGGAGATGAAGGGCCAATTGCTCTGTCATATTGAGTAAAAACTAAGGCGCCTCTGAGTGAAATGTGAGAAATTTTCATTGCGGAGACAAAAAATGAGCTAAATCTAAGGAAAAAATTTGGAATTTTTAAGAAGTTGTCAGACCTTTCTTAAGATTTTCTCATGTTGCAAATTAATCATGGCGGCTGTAAATAGAGGTTAGAATGTCACATGGGGGAGAAATATATTCTTATTTTGAATTTATTGGTAGTATTTTAGAGAAGGAACATAAGCTTGATGTAAATGAAAGACTGTACTGATATTTAAAACATAATTTATATTCCTTATACATTTTTACATGAAAGTGATGTCCTGTTTTTTAATATCACTTTTGTTTAGATACAAAATTATTACGATACCTGTATAAACAAAATCAACAAATTATTTTTTTGTGATTTTCTTTACAGCATGCGCAACACTAAATATAAATTTTCAAGTAGCCATCATTTAAATTTTGTCTATTACTAATGGAAAATGGTAGCCTATACATTTTAGCTACATTTGCAAGTTAATGCATGAAGAGAAATTATTTTTCTCACAAATGTTGTTGTATCATTTCACCTTACCTGTGATATCTCGATTGTCTACCTGAAATGATAAATTTTCAGATTTTAATCAAGTGCTCCTTAATTTCACCTTTACATCAAGATTATCCTCATATGACTGTGCTATCGACCCTAAGAAACACCTTACTTCCACAGAACTCGTGTTCTTCAGTGTTCAGTATCATAGACACTAGTATGTCTATACCTTGATGTGTTCAAATGCTGGCATGCTTGTACTTGTATGTAAATACTATTATAGTTCGTCTTGTGTAAGAATTCATTTTCTGATATTTGTGTTGGGATTTATTTTTACAGCTGTTTCCATGAAATGAGAAGTGTATTTTGCTGACCCAAGTGATTTTTGCACACATACACGCGCGCACACAGACACACTCCTAGCCTTATTCTCTAAGGTACATCACAATTAAAAGTATTTTCCTGTAGAAATTTATACACATTATAGTCTTCAGAACTGTCAAAAACGGAGTTCTTATGTGAAATAGACTTTAAGTGTGAAATATCAGAAAACTGCTTATCCTGATTACTTAATTGGTATTAATATAGCCTATATTGATTAAGAAAAGGTTGACATTTGTACTAAATAGTTATTTTTGAAAGTTGCGAGAGCTTTTTTTACAGTTTACCTTCTATATTCCTGCTGTCTTTTTTGAAGGGTGTCATCAGTTTTTCTGCCAAACAGTGTACAGTACTGTTGTCGTATAACTATAATTTAACAACTGTGGAAACTTTTGTAATTTCACCTTTGTAAAAGTAGCATGTAAGAATGTCTTTGTGTCGGACTGATATGTTTAATCTTATAACTGTGTTTCAATATTCCTTTCATAAAGTTGCAAAGAGCAGCAACTGACATTCTCAGTGATTTTACAGGGTTGCTACATGTCTGGAAGACAGGGAAAACCTGGAAAAGTCAGGAAAATTGCTTCTGGTAACTGGAAATTCAAAATTGGAGACCAAACTTTAGGCTTAACAGTAGGAGTGTGCAGTGTTTTGCGGTTATTGTACAGCTGACTAGGAGATGCATCTACGTCACTGCAGGCTTAGCGATTAACTTTTGGACAATTGCACAACCATTCACTGTATGAAAATGTTATCCAAGCAATTCATTTTAAAAATAGTTCCACTTTTAACTTATTATAGCTCTCTGGATTATGGTAACTCTTGTGTGTCGAACACAAGTAACTGTGTACATTTATAAAAAGTTTTTTAAAACAGTCATGCAAATTTAATTTATTTGAACATTTTAAGTTACATTATCATTTTTTTGTAATTCCACAAAAAAAAGAATGGAAAGTCATAATTTTTGTATGGAAAACCTGGAAAAGTCAGGGAAATTTGAACTAGAAATTCTGTAGCAGCCCTGTTTTAAGAGGAAAAATTTGTTGTAGGAAATTTAATGCTTTAGACAGACACACAGCAATCCTTTATCTTTGTTGTAATATCATGAAATGATAGGTTGCCGTTGAAAGAAGTGAGTGACGGTGGATAGATGGCGCCCCAGTTCAGAGTTTTGTGCATGGAGGCCATGTATGGTGGATCACCCTGACCATTCTGGCATGCTTCTGCCTTGGCTGCACAATATGTCGCAACAGGACTGCACCCTTAAGATGAAAGTATGATTATAATGTGCTGCAATTATTGAGGCACTTTTCATTCAGTTCATTTACGTAGCCTACATTAATATGTACATAAATTACAGCATATCTTTTCTCAAGTCCAAGTGACGTGTCTGTGTGTGTGAAATATGTAGGTTGATACAGATCTGATTGTGAAATAAATTAAGTAGGTCCCTGCTAAATTCATTGTTCTCTATGTATAGATTGTTGTTTAAATATTAATTATGGTCTCGCAATGCAGTTTAAAAAAAATTTCTGGCCGGACACAAGCAGATTGTTGTCGATAACGTGGCTCGGAGTAAAGTTTCTAAGCACTGCACGTGATACCCAGATAATAATGTTGCACAGTGATGCATCATTGCAGGTGCGTACGCAAAGTGTTGAGTATTGTAATGCCTAGTAGAAATACATATGAGCATCTTTCCTTGTATGGTTTCTGTGCATGCACAAATGTTTGTGAACACAGTAAGTTACAGAAGATGACACAATTTCAAGGAATACTGCTGGATCCTGTGTCACGTCAGTTAAACCAGGATGTTAGTTACTTGCCCTTTGACAGTGTTTCCTTTCTATTTCTTATAAGTTATTTTTGGCAGAAACACATTCAATAAGTATTTTGCCAACTACCCAGTGTATCTTTAATATCTGCATTTAACACATTGATGATGTATCCTTGTAGTACAGGAAAGTTGGTCGTACAATACGTACTGACACTCGCTAGTATGCTAACTACCTTTCTTGTACTGTCGATGTTCTCTTCCATGTTCTTGTAACAAAGATGCTAGTGTCTACTAGGCGTAATACATTTCTGAGTTTTGTAAATATTATTTTATTGGTGTTTGAGGTAATGACTACGCTCGAAAGTCTCGTGCATTTAATTGCCAAGAGAATATCAAATTGTTTGCACTGTGTTACGAAAACTGTGATATGTCTACATGTAAGTTAAACCTCTTCAAAATGTGACCCCCGTGGTTTTTTGCAATTTGGTGGTTTAGAAGTTGCTATTGTACATACTGTTACGTGTTTAATACTCATTTTTGTTATGATATTGTTTACGTTTTGCTGTTCAGTAACATGATAGTAGGCTTTGTTCTGAAACGACACAATTAAATGAAAATAACTTAGAAAGACAAGACCCAGTATTTAGATTGAACTTAACATTGTATATTGGAAAAATATTTTCCCAATGTTGAACTGTATGAGAAAGGCGGAACCAGTGTGTCAGAGGGGTCAAATGACGACCTTATAATATGCTGCTTGCTTTGATAGCCAAGCAATTAAATCTGGAGACAGTTTAAATTTTACATGTTTTACCCACTTTGGCATTAATTGACAGTTACTAGTTACATAATTTAATGCTTTAATTGTTTAGTCTTGCATAACTACAAATCTATTAATGGAAGAGTTCCAGTATTGCATAGCTTTATTTATTGAGATAATTATGTGAAATCTCTTGTGAAGCTAATATTTCGCAATGAAGTATTTTTGTGTATTAGAAGTTGTTTGACACTCCTAAACAGTTATAACTCATGTCAGTTTATACATCTGGTTTCTGTTTGTTCAGTTTTGGTGTGAAATAAATATGAGCTGCAGTAAATAACAAATTGAAATTATTTCTACCTGCAATACCTATGGTTACTTTCCTGTGTGTCAGCTAAGGTGTTTGTTTGAGATTTAAGAAATTTAAAGTAAAAAGTGAGGTTACTAAGGCTGCAGCCACTCGGACACAGCATTGTCAGTAACTGCTAAATTATGGTTCTTTTATTAAACGACATTAAATACACTATAACAACTCAAATAGGGATATACATACTTATTCATTTTTTATCTGGAGAAATAAACTTAAAAAAATCCTGTTGCTTTAAAAATAATCTACCTTTAGTTGCATGTAAATAAAATGCAATAATTAATAGAAACATACACTTTTACAGCTGTTGCGAGCTCGGGCATTTTCTTAGGTTCTTATGTCTCCCAAACATTACGTAGGACAAAGTTTGGAAAGTATTAGTAACACAAGTTTTCCTTTTGTTAGTGTTTTTTCTCAACCCAGTCCAGTGCCCTTAGCTATGACTGTGGTGAGAAGTATGGAAGATTATAGTATGGTGTTGTTTAGATGTGATGTTGAGTGAGTGTTTGTGTGCATGCGTATGTATGATCAGATGTCTGCACGAGTTATGTAAAATGTAGACATCTTTGCAGGGATAAGAACCATTCTCTTTTTTAATTAAAACTATCTTTATTTTTAAAATTCTATGCCAGTCTCAATTTTTGTAAAATCACTTATAATATGCATACATTTTGCTAATTATTTACATCCTTACATTTACATCATTGTGGAATTACTACGTTACTGCAGAATGCAGAGGCTATTTGATCTTTCCTACTAATAACTGTATTAAAATAAAATGTGAAATTTGTTCATGTCATCAGGTTATTTTTAAACAAATTGCATTTTGGATAATACGGGCTACCTTCTGGTTGAGACCTTGGCTCTGGTCGTCATTAAAAATGCAAAGTTTATTTTACTTTATGTGATGTATCTGAGCAAGAACTAGCTGGGTTAGAGATCTGCAGTTAAATTTACAATAGATGGTACTTTCATAGGAAGTAGTAGATAGGCTACATTTCCTTGGTTGCCAGAGATTGATGTTCTGTCTTTTTGAAAGGTATTCAAGCACATTATATTGTAACTTGTAGTGGCAAAATTGACTGACACAGCATTTCTAAAACAAGAACTTTGATTTTCAATCCAGTAGGAAGAAAATCTAAAGAAGCTGTTGATACGTGAAAGTAAGTAGCGTAATCACCTACTATCCATGGATATTCCAGATCAGCTTGCTGATGAGTGGAAGTGTCTACAGTTTGAAAACTAACCCTCTTAGTAAAGCTGCATATCCACGTATTGATAATTACTACACTTCAAGGCTTTATTGAAGAACAGAGTGTAGCAGAGATCAAGAATTCATTCTCAAGGAAGACTAAATTGAAAGAAAAGTAGAGAAGAAAAATTAAAAAATTGCAAGTTCACTGTTGAAAAAAGTATTACAGCTGGAATTAAAACAGTCTAATTTTACTACACTTTTACTTCCAATTCTAAAGAGAGTTAAACATTACATCAGGGTTGAAAAAAAATTTGGTTTTTTTAAGCCAACCCAGGTGGGTTTAATTGTTTTTTATTAATGGGTTTTTTTTGGGTTTATAAAAACAGATAATAAAATTGGCGTAGTTATTGCAGGATTGTTTGAAATATGTAACTATTGTATGTCAGTATAAATTGCAGTTGTAGGGGTGTACAGGATATAAACTTGCCAAAGAGTTACATTACTTTGACGTGGAAGTTATTCACTTTTTCTGGAGAAAAAAAATTGTGCCTGAGATCTTTGTGGTAAAATCAAACTTATCATGCACATGCTCTTTGTGAAACTTAATTTTATTTTGCTGAATAACAGCTAACACGAGATGTTCCAGAATAATTTCCGAACACCCTTTATAACCAAATTTGAACATAAATTCGGTCATTTGGATGCCATCTCTTACAGTAAAAATCTTGAATCTCGGTGAACAGATATTGTACTACAAATAGGTTAATAGTGTGTTGAAGTTATCAGTCTATATCTCTGTCCACACAGCGACTGACAGACCATGTGGCTCTGTGGAGGGGCAGGGTGGGAAACTTTGTGTCGCACTAGCCTACAGGGTAAGCAGGCAGTGGCTATCATAGGCTGTTAAATAGGGTGATGCAAGTGTATCTTGTAGTAACTACCCTAAACAAACCCAATGTTTTAAACTACTGTACAATCCTTGATTTATGTATGGTGTTCTGGTTAAACCAAAGAGAACCAATGAGGCACCACGAACATCGTAAACAAACTACATTATGAATCATCAACTATTTACTTTGAAATATGGTACTCAAACATTAGCGATGTTAATCTGAGGTGGCGTAAAACAATATGATGTAAATAGAGGACTTACTGTAATACTTATGAACTTTGAAATTTGAAAATAATCAGTGTTGATATACAGGTAATCTGTTTGACAGAATGTTGTTTAGAAGCACTTCCGTTACAACAGATAATAATTCAAGGCTTTGATTTTGTTTTTTTATTATGGCAGAAATCTAGCAACTGAAAGTGGTGCATGTATTTTTATGAAATCTTCTATTAATAGTAGGAAGGTAGATGTTCTTGTTTGTTCTGGAAAAAAATTAGAATATGTTGGTGCGATGATATCATTGACAAATAAAAAGAAACTATAATTTTAGTTACTTATAAATCTGGTCTGCTGACTTTAAATTTTATGAATTGTTTAGAAAAAAATATTTCTATAAACCAAAACAAAAGAATTAGTAATGTATAGCAATTTTAACATAAATTTTTTAATTGAAGAAACTCACGAACAATCGTTAACTTCTGTGCTACAAACTTTTAGTGTATTATCCACAGTTGGTTTTTCTACCAGAATCAATAAAAATTCCGCCACTGCAATAGATAACAATTTAATTGAAATACAAAATATTGGTTATAATATATGTATTTGCAACATATAAATGCTAAAATAAATACCTTGAGAAATTTGTAATTATATTTGAATAATACAAGTAAACGTAATGTTTATAAATATGCAATGATAATGATGATCCAAATAAATTTATACTTAATTTGGTCTGAAGTGTGTACTTTACATTGTAAGGTTACAGCTTGTATCACTCCCCCTGTTCGCTCACTGGAACAGCATTGGCTGTGTAACAAGCCGCCTGTGCCTCCTCCACGTGTTTCGCAAGCTATCAGTCGTCAATATCACGCCGCTCTGAAGTGAGAGGTGTGAAACAAAACTTCATTCCGTACTGATAATGTTAACAATTCTTTACATTTGGAGTTAAATACATAAATTAGCACTTTCTTCTGTCTGCTTTTTTAAACACTTTCCTTGTTTATGCTTTGCAACACTTGGAGACGACACTCATGCCCAACACATCACGTCCGCCATCTTGTGCAGTGCTGATTATTTGATATGGTTTTACCCCCTAACAAAAACAACAGATAAAAGTGCTTGCAAACTACAAGCACATATTCTGTACTAATTAATGTACACAGAGTCGTACATTACAGAGGATTTAAAACGTACATCTGAAGGTTTAAATCACTATATCTGAAGCATAACTCAGCACTGTAGCAACAGACCTATGTATTTCCTGCTGCGACACTGTTAACTAATGAGCCAGCCAGTGACTGAGAGCTCGCCAGTGACAATGTTTGTTTCTACTGTAAACTTGAGTATACAATGTACTGATACTAATACCCAACTTAATACTTTATAGTCTTTATTTCTTAACAATTTGTTAAATGAAACTCAGTTTGGATTTTATTTTAAAAAAATCATTAAGTTAAGCTATTTTTTAAATATCTTGAAATTTGTGCATTTTTTCATGTCATGTTCTTGTATATTTAATATTCTGATGCTCATTGTCCTATTCTGCCTCTGTTTTCTGTTTTTCTTAGTTCTGTTCATCATCTGAGACATTTTTATGGACGTTTTTGTGCATGAACATGTTACATTTACGACTCAAACCCCATACAGAAGGACGAGGTGATTTAATATCTAGGTTTTCTTCACCTAGCCTTTGACTAGCTAACTGCTAACACTACAAGGCAGTAAGTAGCATTGCTTATATTTCCATAAAAAAGAGTTTCCACCTCCGCATTCTGAAGTCATCCACTACTCGCACTGCTGGTGTCATCTATAAACCAGTACAATGGTAAAGTTATATACCTCGCAATACTATGTCCTCAGCAGAACTCTGTTATGACTCTCGAGCATGACAAAGATGTACTTGCTCGTTATCCAAGTGGATTTAGGAAAGTTGTGTCCATAATCCTTGGGGCTGGTAATTAATGTCCATGTATGATGCAGTGGATAAAAGCAGTCTGTTCTCTGCATCCTGAGTTATAGGGCTTTCTTCCAGATGTTCTTGCAAAACTGATGATTTATATGATCTTTCAAGCTTCATCCAATGTATTTCAAGGTTTTCTCTTGTTTTGATTGTTGAGAAAGACATTTTAACTTTCTGCAGTTGGATACTAGACAGGTCTGTTTCTTCAGATGTTTTCATTAAGCTTACACAAGTGGAGCAGTTCCTTTATTCTCATTCTTGCTTCATGTATGTGGGTAGTGAGAGACGTAATTAACGGCTCCGGCTGATAGAAATAAGGGAAGCATCCCAGTATGTTTGCTCTGAGTAAATTTGGAAAGTTATAGAAAATTAAAATGAGGTTGGCCAGACTGTGACCTGAGCTTGAGTTCTCCTGATTATGGAATGCTGAGTTTTATTGTTGCGTCAACTTGTACAGTAGTTTTGCTTTAATTTACATAAACTGTAAACCATTTACCACCTTTAAAATTGCAGTTTGTTTCCTTTCACATTCAATATAATTTGAGACATTTATGAGGAATGTTTTTCATGGTTTTTACATGATGCCAGTCGTTTGATTGTAATTTTTGTACTCACCTCATTTTAAGTTGAAAATATACATTCTACTCCTGCGTCATAATTTGACAGAAAAGGTTGCAGTAAACATCGGTGTGAACAATTCTTCTGTTTCAAGACTGTTCTATACTGAACGTATAGTGTTATTAGTTGTTAATGTGACAGGTTGTTAGCATTGCTCTAATTGCTCCAACTCCCCTACTTCTCGCTGTAACACTGCACTCTGGCCTTCACACTGTAGCAATGATCCAAGCTTGAATTTTTACAGAGTATTATGTAAGAGTGTGGAATCTTCCTATACTTTGAGGTTTAATAGTCTCGTGTGCTTTGTAAATCACTGCTTTGGTTGTCTTGAGATAGTTTGTTGCTACTTAATTTATGTAATAGAGAATAGACAGTGGAACCCTGTTATAACGTCCCCACTTATATCATTTTCCTGCTTATAAAGCTACCTTCTAGTGCTCCACAGATATGATTTTCAATAGAAAACTACCCTGTTATAAAGTTTTCCTATTTATTAAGTCTAAATTTCTCTGGTTCCTTGAGAAGTGTTATAACAGGGTTATACTGTATATGTAATTATTTGTCAGTTTAAGATTTACGATTATAGATCAACCCTACTTTGATTCACTGTGTTCCAGTTACTAGCATCATGTAATACTGTAATTTTAAGCGGTCACCAGTGTGACTACTACTTCGCAAGTCTTGCCAACTGATACCACAACAGCAGCAAATGTACTTGCAGTTTGCTGCAACCAGTAATGTATCTCCGGGATCACCTAGTAGAAATTGCTTATAATTTTATGCTTTTATGAGATAGTGTTAGTTTTGTAGACGTAACTTGCAAGTACATTTTCCTCTTATAAATAAAATGTAGCTCTTACTTTTCCCATAATGGCATTTCAGACATATCATTGTATGATTTTAGTTGATACACTCCCTGAAGACCAATCAACATAATGAAACTAAATATTTGACAGTGAAACTGGAAGGCACAGGCTAGGGCTTCAAGAATACAGAAATGTTTACAAGTTTAGTATGTATGGAGCTGTGGCCAGTGACTCGCAGTTTCACTGTCAATTATTACATTTCTTTATGTTGATTGGTCTTCATGTGGTTTATGAGGTAAAAACATGCAAATTTCTGGTTTGGAAGGCCATTATGGCGTGACTGGCTGAACTTACTTTTGTTTTTTGGTTCAGAGGAAAATGTACTTCCAAGCAACATATAAAAGCTAACATGGGGCTTGCAAGTGCGAGGTGAGGAGCGGAAGGTGCCCCCACCAGTGTTGCAAACTATCCCTGATGTCCTCTAGGATGAAGTGCTGCAAACTTTATAATAATACCTCAAGAATGACTCAAATCTTTAGTTACACAATTAGAGCGGATAATAGTGAGGGATAGTCCAAGGTGTAGGAGAATAGTTAACACCAATAATGAACAAGCCCCTTTTTATTAATTTAAACTACACCTTTGTATCTGTGTAGCCTGTATCGGCACAATCCAATGTACGAACCCAAAGCCAACCGAACTGGGAACTCACGTCTCTCGCGGTTGGTTCGCGCTTCGACTCCGGGGACGGACCGCTGCCCTAGCTGTGCCCTCCTGGACACCGGAGCTGGCTGCCCCTCGACGTGGTTGACGGCCCTCTGGCTCGATGTCGGCGACGCCCTGCGCCAATGTCCAGTACCTCGTGTCTCCTAGCGGCGGCTCTGCCTCGCGCAGCCTTTTCGCAAGCCTTTATAGTCGGGGCCCGAGATGTTATTACAACAACCTCACTCAGCTTGCCCCGCCCTCGGCTGCGTTCATGGCTATGTTACTCTCGTAACATCTAGGAATTAACTATTGCTGAATGCTGTATTTATTAGTTCATACTTTAGCAGAATCTTGAACTTACTGCCCCAGATGGTTTTGTCGTACAATATATGTTTTTACATTGAACATGTTTTCCGAATGATAACTTACATGATTGTGGACTTGGATATCTTATTTATGAGATTTATTACAAAAGCAGACTTTCCTGGTTACATTTTATCTCTTGTACAAAACGACACAACTACAAGAACGCCATATTGCCACGGAACTACTACTATAGACAATACAAATACAGGTGCATCTTAACTTAAAAACAATATACGTTGAGAGTTCAAGAAACAATATTCAAAAATATTCTTTCAATTAACAACACTTATCGAAAGAAGACAACATGAGGAAAATTCTGACATCACTTGTAAATCATTCTACAATTTAAAAAACTGCTGGAAAAAAAAAAGTACACGTAATGTGTAAATTTTTCAAGCATGTTCAGATATTTCCACAGGTGATGCTCAGAATTATTGTTTAATGTGATGTAATTCTGTTACTGCATGAATGAATTAATTGTGTATATACCAAGAAACCCTTATCTTGTGCTGTATTATCTGACAGTGCTTGTTTCCCACAGTAAAAAATACACAGTTTTCTATTAGCTGTGAAAATTTCGCCGATAGCAGTGTGTCACTCACTAGTTCTACTAATTTTAAAATGAGAGAAGTTGTATACTAATGTCAGAATTGTCTGTGTTTCAAACACAAACCAGCTAGTTTAACTTGTTTACACAGTATAAGACTGGAGTCACTGTTTGTCATTGGTGTTATCTCACTAGTAGGCTGACAGTTATATCAGACTTTTAAGTGGTTTGGAACAATTTAGTACCTAACTCATTTGCCAATGCACAGCCGTAAACCAAGCTTCTTTAAATTGTTTTAAAATATTTTTGATATTTGGCAGTTTATAATTATTTTCTTTACCAGTAGGCTACATTTATCAACAACAATGAAAGAAGTCAGTTTATGTTTTGAACATGGTTTTCCTTCAAATGATAAAAGGCGTGCAAGTTATTTTTTGTTGGAATACTGATACGAGACTTAAATGTAGTTCAGCAATTGTTTACAAATTTTGGTTTTTGTGATTAACTTTACAGGTATATCAATATCAGGTTTGTTTCCATAAATAGTTTGCTGTAAAGAATAGCTGTACTACTCTCCAATGCATTTGTAGTTTTTATTGAAATTATTTAGCAACTGTATTTGACATAATGTAGTCTTAAAACCACTGCTACAACTCTTTGTTTTTATATTTGTATATTTTGACATTTTTAAGGCAGAGTGTTTCTGGGTTGATTGCTGTGTCATTATTTAAATTTGAACTCTCAGTAATTAATATTTTTGTATTGGCACAATGAAAAGTTGTTGTGCTAATTGTTTGTTTGATTACATAAAAGAGTCATGAAGTACAATCAACTGGCTAACACTATGCCCCTCGTGTGCAGTTTTATGGCCAGCTACTCATGAAGTGAACTCTTTTAAAGTGGGGGCCACCCCTTTTAGTTGCCAACCTTCAGTTGGCCAGCTCTTGTTAACGTCAGCTTAGCAATGTATGCACCATTTTTATAAGTTTACTTGGATGTTATGTAAGTATGAGATCGATAAACTCTGACATATGTACGTATTACACTGAGATTTACATGGTAGCTATCTATTTTATTCTAACTCTCTACTTCACCATGAAAATTGGCATGCATAGATATTTGAACACTGAAAATATTTTAGTGATATCCATTTTGCTATAGAACATTTTGCTACTGTGCTTTCATTCTTGCTTTAGTCTGGATGAGACAAGGCCATAAAAGCCAGTGATTGGTCACTGTCAGAACTATGTTGATGGCTGGCTACAAGTCAGTGTAATAATAGATGTAACACAGATCACTCGTGTATTATGTAAGTTAGCTAGCCGCTGGCAAATCCTCATCAGCATTTATAACAGCAAGCACTGTATTTATGGTTGGAGCTTCATCACACATGAAAAACGAGTGAACTTTACTACGCACAGCAGTTTTAACAAAACCGGCACACCACCATGCAAACTTTGTTCTTGTCTTCTCTTCTTTCGAGGTGCTGCAAGTTTTCATTTGCCTGGAATTACTTTTGTGCACAGAAAATACTGGCAGCGTACACACACCCGTCATCTCAGCCGTAATAGTAGTTTGTGCACTGAAAATACTGGCAGCGTACACACACCCGTCATCTCAGCCGTAGTAGTAGTTTGTGCACTGAAAATACTGGCAGCGTACACACACCCGTCATCTCAGCCGTAGTAGTAGTTTGTGCACTGAAAATACTGGCAGCGTACACACACCCGTCATCTCAGCCGTAGTAGTAGTTTGTGCACTGAAAATACTGGCAGCGTACACACCCGTCATCTCAGCCGTAATAGTAGTTAATTCCTTCACAAGCAATGTCTGATCCAGTTGACAGAGATAAGTAAAAATATTCAGAACAATTATCTTTTCACCATTCAGTAACAGTTTGCCCTGAGTATGTTTCACAACATCAGCAAACAATTTTTGACTGTGATGTGCCATGCTGCTAGATTTAACTGTCTGGTAGGAAACCCAACTCGTCAACATGACAGAAGGTCTTCAGGACACATTCAATAGCCGTGGGAACACAATGTTCACTGATCATGAAGAATACACTCGTTACATATAACAACTGGACACATGCTTTAAAAAGCAGCATGAAATATGGTACGTATAAGAAAACACACAAATGGTAGTAAAACATGTAAGGTCGTGCAAGATATATATTTCATTCCTTGATAAGAAATGGACATGCAATGATCAAGTTTTATAAATGGAAACTACTTTAAGAAGCGCGCTGACGCAGCGCTTGTAGAACGACCAATCACAAACTGCTAACCCACATGTATTTGTTTACACTAGCTGTAGAGTAAAAGTAAATGGACTGTATAACTTGCCACAAGATGATACTCCAGCGTACCAACTTCTGTATCATTCCACATATCACCATCTGTAACGCATGTGTTCCTACGCCTTTTTTTTTATGTTGTATGTGTGTGCAAAGGTTTCTGCCCAAAAAAATTAAAATTTGCTGTGATGGAGGGTAAAGGGGATGCAACAGGGTACAGGGGCAAAAAGAGCACTGGAAGAATTTAGTGAACGCATGCCGGGTACAGCTAGTAAAATATATGTATTATTTGTGACATGACTAACTTCACAAGTGTTCACTTTACCTTCAATCACGTATACTACTGTAGTGTTGTGGATGTCTAAGAGTCTAGGTAAGGCGGGTAGCACAACACTGTAATCACTCAGCAGTTGTAACATTAATAACATCTACGTTATCATTTTAATGCTTGCAGTTATTTTCCTTGTGTGAATAGAATCATCCTTGTACTCACCATTCTGTAATTTTGCAACTGTTCTGCAAACTTATTGACATACTTTGACATGAAACATTGGTCAGTAAATGAAATATGAAAAATAATAGGGTTTTTAAATCATGGTATTATAATTTTGCTGAACTGATTAGTTTGTGTTAATTTTTGCAATTACTGTAGTACGTTCAAATGGCGAAAGGAATAGCATTCAGGTGCTATTGTTATTGAACAATGATAAAGTTTTTTTGTTGTAAATATAACTTAACTGAAAGTATGTTTCAGTTATTTTTTTAAATTTATCGTAATGTTACTATGACACATGGTAAAAAAGTTAATATATTATAGTGTATAGTGTGAATTGAGATATGCTTTGTTTACCAGCCTAGTATCATTGAGAAGACACTCCTGTATTCCTGTGAGAGAGAAAGAAAGATGGAGATATAAAATTTAAAAAAAAATGTAACATACCATGTTTATAAAACTGACTAAAAAGTATAAAATAATGTCTTCTATGAAAATACTTGTAAGATTAAAAACAAAAAAGTTGGGTGCATGCAGTAGATAATAGTAAAAAATTTAGAGAGGAACCGTAATTGCTAAAACTCACACAACAGTTCGTGTGTGTGTGTGTGTGCGTGCATGTGTATATATATATATATATATATATATATATATATATATATATATATATATATATATATATATATATATATATATATATATATTAGTTTCGTGTTTGTAGAATTTAGCAATCAATTTAAAACAAAATTTGTACTGAATAGAGAGACAAGAAAGAGTTAATATTGCATTATCGTACAGTTCTGAGATATGTTTAAAATGTTGAAATTTTTTTTAAGTCTTGCTCATTGGAAAGTTAGATTAAAATTTGTGACTGTCCCCTTAATGCAACACAAGCTATTGAGTCGAGGAATGAGAATTAATAACTCAGGCAAATATTGTTAAATCAGTCTCGCGTACCGCCACTCTGCTCACAAAGGTGGAGAGAGTTGCAATACTGCTGAAATTGATAATATTATATATGTGATGCTCACGCTTGCCCTTGCAAATATTTAAGTTACGTATTTTTATTGAAATACATATTTCGACAAAGTGATTGGATAGGACGCCAACAGCTCCTTCCGCACTCACCTTTACTTCTCTCCCTCAAATCTTGATGACGACTCTTACCATCTTAACTTTTGGCGAGAAAAAGTCCCCAGTGTACGATAATCCTTGGGCACGCCTTCCAGCCAATGGAAACCCTGGACTACCTACCTCCGCCCCTCGTGAGCAAAATGTTGCGCTACCCTTGATTACAAAATATTATTTTCATTTATGTGCTATAACTATACTGACACAGATAATTACTCAAGTAAATAAAAGTAATCCCCACTGCCAGGTTGTTACAGTGGTGCTGTGGCAGAAAGGGATGATGGATGGAAAGAGGGGGAGGGGGCTGCTGGCCGGCCCAGACCTTTTGTGGCGGCAGACAATCCCCTCTCCTGACTTCGAGGCACTTGATTTTCATTTACTATTATCTACTGAACTAATCCTAAACTACTTAAATCTAATAATACAACTAAATTACCATTATTTTCTGTACCAACGTGTCAAGACGGTTAATTTGATACCCGACACGAGGTATCTACGATCACAAATGCCCTTTTCTTCAATTTACATAATTAAGTATACCGAGATACAAAAGTTCCACTTTGGCACGTGACAAATTGATTGCAAAATATGTAGCGAACAGACAGACAAGAAAGCAAGTTAATAAAAAACGTAGTAAAAAGAGAAAGATGTGTATATTTGTGTGAGTACGTGTACACATAACATATTTGAGCACTCACTCACTTGTTAGCATTGTTACTGTCAAGAGCTTTGTTTTGTTGTGTTTGCATGTGCACTGGCTAAGTCACCACATCTATTATGCTGCTGTCTATATAGTGAAGGTATTTTTGGTAATGACGCACATGATCTGTGACGTTTCGTAAGTAGGCTAGGTTGAACCAATTTTCTCAATACTTTACTGGTAAAGCTGTATAGATACTTTATATTGTTTGTTGATGGTGACTACAAACAGAAAGAAAACCAAGAGGCAGTGTTTTTAGATGACATTATGAGAGTCGGTATCACTACCGATACTTAGTTGTAAACAACTATAAACATGTAGAACAAGTCGGGTGCACACATTTTACAATTGGGTCTTTGGGTGGTTATAGTACTAATGTCAGAAGCATAATTTCAGCAAATTGTACATGATTAGTTTAAAAATCTGTTAGGCTTATTATTAACTGTTAATGTTTGAAAAATTTTTAAATCATTAAATTCTATATTGTTGCACAATGTGCTATTTATTTCTTTTGCTTTCTGGGTAACTTAAAAGAAGCAAAAGTGTTTTTTTTTTTTTTTTTAAATCCTTATTTTCAAACATTAAATTAAGAATGGAAACCTGTAACAAATTTTTAGAAATTCTTATTGTGGCTAAGTTACTGATGCAAAAAATTGTAGTTGTATTAGCGACAGCTGACTAAATCTAGCATTAGCCTCACAAAGAAGACAGAAGCAGGATGTGGTGCTTCTAATGTCTTGTTATAGTGTTTTACTTATCCTTGAAACTGTTTCAACAGATTCTGTAAACAAGTTTTGTTTCCTTAACTGTTGTGTCACTGATAATAGTTGATTAATGTGCATGCTTAGGCAAGCTCTATTATCTTATCAGCCAGGTGTTTATCTTACTGTTTAATGTGTGACTCCATTGTTTCACTTGAACAGAGATTGTCCGAAAAGGCTACTTTGTACTGTCGGCAGTATAGATAGCAACTTGTAGTAGGCCTACGTGCTTGTTGGTTACTGATAGTTGGTAGCCTTGTCTTAGCAACATATTAACATCTACAATGTGCTCCCATACTCATACTTAACACAATTTTTCTCGTTTTTCAAGTTATGCCCCTTTACCAGAACACCACATAATTTATCTTTGCAGTTTGTAAAGTGAAATTGTTTAACGACCCAATCAAACTGATCCAGTAGAAGGGAAAGATGATAATCAGTGTTTTGTGGTTGTGTACATTTCTACTTACGTATAATACGTGGTGTACAATGTATCCTCTCCCTCCTACATGTGCTAGCGACTACCGAAAGGTCACAAAGTCTGATTATGTTCCAAGCATAGTATGCAAATATAATGTTTACTTGGTTAATTCAAGTCACTCTGACCTCTTGTCAATGCATGGGCTGTCTCTGCACTTTTGAGACACTATCCGTTTTTGTCTCAACTTTTAAAATGTGTGCTGATGAGCTATAAACTAGCTGTACAATTTTTCCCTATTCGTATGAAGTTCACTGTAGCTTTTGAGTTGCATAGCTACCCACATGACGTGTTTTGTGTAAACTGTGATAACCACATATGTAGATGTACAATCTGTATGTGCAATAAAAGCCACCACTCGGTGAATTATGTCTGTGTATTGTGGTAGTTGTTCTCTGCTGACGTGCTGATCTGTCTGCTGTGCGTCCTGCCGCGCTGCGAGGGGCTCTTATCAGTAGAACACACACCTGCTTTATGATCTGCATGATTCAACCCATGTTCGATCATTCTGCTCATGTCTCATTAACACAAGCACTTTAGGCTCAACTCCAATAAATCATTTATTTTTATAAGATAATTTCTCTACATTACACAGTCTCACATTTCAGGAATCCTCTTGCTGATCTTTATAATCTGTTGCATTGTACTCGTGACTTGTGTTTGCTGGCACGGGGACGTCATCAGTCTCCACTGTCGGTGAGCGTAATAAGTAACACTGTTCGTAATCAAGATTGTATTATGTGCCGATATGTTCACTACCGTAAACAAGCGTTACATAGCATGTGTGGGTAACTATGCTTCAAACATATTGTTGCACACATTTGTAAAGAAGTGGCACGTGTTACCTGGTTAGGTAAGTGTGTTTTAGTGTGTTACTGCACACATTTTAAATGTGTGTTACTGTAGATTCATTCAGTTAGGTGATCAGGCTTTGTCCATTGTAGCGATATCTTAACGTCTGAAAGCAATTACGGGTCGTTAAAAATGGTTATTATATCATTTATGTCTTATCATATTCACATCATGCTTTTTTTTTTTTCCTAAATTTTAACAGTGTAGTTTTTTTGTGGCTTTGGTTATGTCTACTGTTAACGCACCAGTTAGCATGTTTTGTCTGTTAACAGTGCCACACCCTGCTCTCGAGGAGGGTTGACTGTGATTTGATCAAAAGTTCACACACATTAATGTAATTAACATATTTAATCAGTGACAACAGAGAATAACCTTGTTTTCTTTGAATGTTTCTTCAGTACTGTAAGTGTAGTGTAGAGTCAGAGCCCCATGTACGCGCAGGCTATATAGACTGCAGCCTAGGGGCCCACCCACACCACAAACCTGCACCACGAACAAATAAGACTAAAGATGAAATGGTTTTATTTAAATACTGTGGTGTAGCCTGGTTTCTTATATTAATTTAAAGTTATATTCCGTATATTTTCTAATTTACTTTCTTTTATTTTTTAGTTATGAAATAGAAAATTCCTCTATAGCATTAGTTTTCCAGTTAATTTGGTCAACATCATCAGGACTTTCTCTCATTGTCATTGGTTCAGATAAGCTTTGCCTGGCTTAGCATTTTTTTAATTTGGCGACTAGGGGATGGTGCAAATACATAGATTCATTGGGAATTTTTTTTTCTTTTCAAAAAACATTGTTTACCAAACAGGGGCGGATCTAGACTTTAGTTTGGGGAGGGGGTGACCACCATCTAATTTATCACCAAACACCACCCCTTCCCCCCTTGCAATTAAAGCAGATGTTTGGGGGGTCCTTCCCCGGAAAAATATGGATTTTAAGGTGCAAAATGGTGCAATTTAAGAAGTTTTCGTATCTTAACATTGAATAAACTTCTGGTAGAGATATTAATTTTTTTTTAAGTTAAAATTCACTAACAAAGATATCTATCAAGGTTTCTTATGTCCAAAGAACAAATTGCCCGATGTGCATTATGCAACCAGCTGCACTATAGTTGCGTTGATATCAAATTTGAACTACTTTGGATCATTTGGTAGTAAATAAATAATTTTGCCATGTTGATTTGATATGCATATATTTACAAAATAAACTCAAGGTGCATTTTGCTATTCTTTGCAAATTTTGTAACGATTGCTTCAATGTCTAGTTGAATGTCTTTATGGATGTGCAGCAATGCAAGACCTGTAAATCTTTCTTCCCCCATTGTTGATCTGAGCCATGTTTGAGGCGACGAAGGGTTGAGAATGTACGCCCTGCTGTTGTTACAGAAACAGGTAGCATAGCTAGGATTCTCAGAAGTCTGTTGATAGAAGGGCACATGACTGTGTCACACAAACCAATAATATGAGGCAGAGAACTTGGAATTTCAATAACACCCCCAGATTTGTGCTTCCATTTGGCGACCAAAAATTTGAACTCCTCCAGGACCGTGGAGACAGGCACATTTAGGAACTGCTTATTTATCTCTGCTCAGATTGAAGATATCCATGACATCAGGACTGAGCCTCTTCTTCAGATCACTTATGACATTTTCGAACAAGGGAATATAAACTACTCTTCGATATTATTCCTCAGGGGATTGAGCTACACGTGGTTGATAAAAATAATTCTCACGATGTTTCTGCCGAAAAACAATACGTGGTATTTTCAGCCCCACGTCCATCTGTCTTGCAAGGTCTTCTGCTTCAGCAAATAGTTGCCGAAAAACAGAATCGACTTCCTGTCTCTTCTTTTCCAGGACGCTCATGGTGTCTGATACAGCATCCATAGCCCTCTTCAAATCCAAGGTGTGTGTTTGAAGTTAATGGCTTAGTGACACAGTTGTCCCTGTACACAGACCAAAAAATTAACTTGAAAAATTGAAATCATACTTGAATAAAACATGGTAACAAAGTGTATCTAAACTTACTTAACACATCACTCAGGCATATGGAAGAAACAGTGAACTGTGGGCTGATAAGAGCATGTTGAAGGCACTGAGCATCAGATGCAGTTTTGCTGTCCTTCCACTGTGGAATTTCGTACAGAGCATCACAAATTTTTACCAGTGTGTCACCCTGGAACTGCAAGTGGCCGTCGTGCTTCTCAACCCAACGTGTCTCGCAAATACCCTGCAGTGAGGTCCCACCTAGAACTTTCTTAAAGAGTTGATGTCTCTTTGGTAACACAATTTTCGTCATTGTTGCTGATGTGTTGCGACAAGGTACGATATTAAGATGATTGTGCAAGTGAATTGTTTAACAAATGGTTACTACAAGGACAATGTTTGGCATGAATGGCTGTCTTGGCAAGTTGAATGAACTGCACCCTTCGTTTCAGACGCCATAACTGAGCAACTATCTGTACCTATTCCAACACAGTTTGCCGTATCCACATAAAAATTTCTGCAGAAATCCTGAACTGTGTGTGCTAGTGTGATGCCAGTTAGACGAGTCTCCCCATCAACATCTTCGGAGCGAATCATATCATATGCATTACAGAATGTTATGAAGTCCTCTCTAAGGGATCCATTGTGAAGGTAAAGAAAGGAGAGACTTAGCTGTTCAATGTGTGACTCATCTGTTGTTTCGTCAAATAAAACGGAAAAGAATTTTGCTTCTTTTACTGTGGCCACTATAGACTCTTGTCTATTTCTTCTTTGCATGTATCAATAAGTTGATTCTGTGTAGTTTTCCTTATGTATGTGGCATTAGCTGAAGTAGTTTCTAAGTGGCGGCATAGGTTTGAGTCACCAGAGTCGACTCTGAAGCGCAAAAGAGCTCGGAAGTACCTATCATCTGTCACCACAGAATTAGCCTCTTCATTATGTGCATTTAAGACTCCATCATCCCTGTGGCTGCACAAGGAAATATTTTCACGACCACAAAAAATTATGGTGCTGACAATCGATCGTAAACATTCTCGATTTTCTTTAACTTGTGCTTCTCTTTGTGAGCAAACCTGATTTGTGACTTTGAGTGATGGTTGGTGATATGTTAAAAGAAAGTTTTTTTCAACGTCAACAGCCCACTGGTGGTACTGGTTCCACTCCTGTGTCATGAGAGATCCTTTTTCTCCAAGCAGATCATCGAAGGACTTCAGAGGTTCCTTGACCATCCTTCTAAGAGGCATGTTGGTTTAAAGGCCACCCCCTGAGCCTGCTGCAAAAACAACACAGTACTTGCAATAGAGTCCCTGGTCTTTGTGTGAAAGCACGAGCCAGTAAAATTTTTCCAAATGTGATCTCTGGGTATACTTCTTTGTCTCTTTCCCCTTCTTGACAACAACACAGTGAGTGAAAACATAATCTGATGGTGGTGTCCAGTGTCGCTCTAATAGCATAGCCTTCGTGAAGTCACTTTTGTTGGTCTGGCCTGTGTAATATCCTATATCAGACGATAACTGAGGTTGTGCCTGCGGCTTGTTTGTGTCTGGTAATATGTGCCCATTAACAACTGAGGCATCAGGTTCAGAAGCTGGAACAATGTGGCAGATTTGATCCACAGATGTAGATGGTAGTAAAAGTAATGACGACTCACCACCTGTTGTCACAGTCCCCGATTTTGACTTTTTACTGAAAAATGTGTCAATGGTTCTACCAGATGAATGACATTTTGCTCCATTCACATTCTACAAGGAATCACCCTAAAACCAACCAAGGAGTGGCAAAGTATTTATTAAGTTGTGTTTATATATATTTGTTTTTTTAAACAATGGTTGTATGGTTAAGTAGCCTACAGTTAATAGTTTCAATTCTCTCACTTTTACTGGCATGAGGGATAAATGCAGGACATTAAAAATGTTGATTGTCATACAAAACAATTTTTGTGCAGCTAGTATTCTATTGCTATAATAGGCAATAATTAAGCTATTTAAAATCTAATTTAAGCTAAAACAATGAAATGGAGAAATGTTATAATGTTTGTGTGAAGCACCATAATGTTCAACAATTAATCCGGGGAAACTCCGCATCTACTGTTTTTGAGTTTCCAACTCCATGTTTGGAATTTGTATCAATGAGTGAGTCACTTTATTGGGATGATTATAAACTTTAATGTTACATGAATTTACTTTATAGATAAATATACTTCATCTTAACTTACCATTATATGTTTTGAACTTCTTGTAAAACACATCATCACTGCAATGTTGTAATAGTGTCAGGATTGACGGTCACAAAACAAAATAGATCACATGAAATGTTTCATGAGCGAGCCTGCACTGCACAGCGCTTATGGTTCTTGGTTTTCCTTGCTATTGAAATGTGCATGCGTGCACTATCTAGCGGCTTAATAAAATATGTAGCTATTGAAATTATTTTATGAAAATAACGAGAAACGGAACAAAATAATGGAATATGGAAACGCAAGTACACATCAAACAAAAAGTAGCGTACGTAGATCTTGATAATGAGTGATCACCGATCACACACACACACACACACTCTCTCTCTCTCTCTCTCTCTCTCTCGCTCTCTCTCTCTCTCTACATTTATTGCAAAAGCACTGAACTCGGCAATTTTTCATAGTCAGTAAAATATAATTTTGTCTCACGGCCTGGCCCCCCCCCCCCCTCTGGATACGCCTCTGTTACCAAATTAAATCAATATTGCCTTTTAAAAACATGTAATATGCCAGTTGCAGTTATTCAGGACTTCAAGCCGATAAAAAAGAAAACTATGTACTATACTTGTAAGTACACACAATAAATATTTTCCGCACTGTTAGAATTATGATCATGGTCAAAAAACATGGGAGGTAAATCTACTGTAGGCGATAACTTACTGAAGACTCTTCAAAAGTCTGTTTTGAAGGGAAAATAATTGTAAAGGAAAGCATAAGTAGTTGCAAAACTTGAGTGAAACACTGTCTGCAAGTGTGACAGTTAAAAGTGGATAGACTCAATACCATCCTTTGCTTGTAGTTTTAGTGACAAAATAATTTGGTGGAAGGAAATACTCATGACATTTAAATTTATCTCCAAATATGTGACAAGTAATTTTGTGTTAAAGGAAAACTAATTTTCTTTTATAAACATAAACAGTGACAATGAAAGAATGTAGCCTGTTTGTTACAAAGGATTGGCCTTGTTTGGCAATGAGTAGCAAAAACAAATCATAATTTGTAAACATTTCAAAAATAGGCTTTTAAAACTTGAGACTACCCATAAGTATTGGTAATAAACAATGTTCATTTCTGCACGTTGGGTACCAAAGATGTTGACTGACCTCAACACAGAGCGGCGACATTTCTGCTGCAGTACACAGACAACAGGGAACAGTTTTTTAATCAAATTGTGACAGGAGATTAAACATGGAATCACTTTGACAATGAAGAAACAAAACTTCATTTACGACAATAATGCACATCTACTCTCTAAACGAGCCGGAAAAGTTTAAAAGTCTATTCAGCACCGAGAAACTGATGGCTGCAAGTGTCCGGTGATGACAAAGGATTGATATAATGGAGCCGAGGACAGTCATCAATGCTGCTGCATACTGCACGACTTTACGAAGGCTACGGCGGTCAATCCGCAACAAACTGAGAGAAATACTCACATTGGGTGTTTTCTTGCTTCGAGACAATGCCCGACCACATAGTGTTACCAAAATCCAACCACTGTTTGTAAGTTTCCAAAGGGAAGTGTTTCGTCACCCTCCATACAGCCTAGATTTGGCACCATGTGACCTTTACCTTATCCCGACATTAAAAAGTTGGCGGGATGACGACAATTCAACAGCAATGACGAACAGCAGGACACTGCGACAATGTGGTTCAGTAGGCTAGACAGGCTGCAACTTTCTTTGCAGAGGATATTGGAAAGCTGGTGCACCAGTACAACTAGTGTCTAAATGTTCGTGGTGATTAGTTGAAAGAGCCAGCCAGATATTACTAAATGCATGTGCTTCACAAGAACTGAAATTTACTCAACAGGTCTCACAACCACACGTACCATCCCACATAACTGCGGTACACCCTGACAACACACAAAAAGTAACTGATTACAGTAAATGGTGACTTCATGGGCCGTCACGGCTAATTGGGTCAATGTGATTACAAATATATTTTATAAGTATACTCGGAAGTAAATAAGAGTCGATAAAACAAAATTGCTCGTTGCCTCTCGACGTCACCGTGCTGACAGTTAGTTGCTAACCAGAGCTGATTAATAATAATATTTACCACATAATGCAAACAAGACACATATGCAACAGAAAACCCTTCTAAAAGCATGTCCCATAACTGCTATAACATTTCACCACAATTTTCTTATTTAAATAAGTACAGGACACAAAAATAACACTTCACACTGAACCTAATCATGGCCCCGGGAAGTTACAACTGATGTTATCTGCCTCTGTTTGTATGTGGATATTGCTGAAACAGGTAAAAAAATCTTAATACATGAAAAACAGTGCAGTGATCACAGTGTATTCATATCCTCTGTGATTGTGCCAATAGTTGGCCCCAATGTACATGTAGTCAGCTGATTACATGCTGGCTTCCACACTATCCTACCTATGGTTGCTCTGCATTTTTCCTACTACACTGCCGCTCAAAAACATTACACGTAAATAGCAACACCACAAAGGAGGAGTTGTGCACATCTGGAGGGGGGGGGGGAGTAAACACGGCGGGTTCTTCGTCTCTGAGTTTGTCAGCCGAGAAGTCATCATCATCAGTTACTACGCACACACTGCAGGTGTAGTGTGTTCACTAATACAATGTGGCATACTTTGCGACTCCAATTAGTTATTTTACACATTAGTTCCAAATCTGTCGTATTATATTGGATGACTGTCATCTCAGTGGATGAGCTTTTCACGGCCTTCCACAATGTGTCTTCTCAACTGGATGTATGCTTGCCAGTTACTACCCTGTTCAAAGGGAGGATTTATTGGACATTTGTTTCCTTCAACGGCTGCTGTTCGCTGCTGCTTCGACTCCTCTTGTTGCTCAATTCTTTCGTTCTTGCTGGCCAGGTAAATAATATGTTCCTCAGATCAAGCAGTTGGCTTCTTGTATAGCCACCCTCCTCTCGTACTTGGTGACTTTGCCATGTGTAGTAAATACAGTGCACGGATTGTCATTCTACACTTCACTTGAACTGTTCTTGCAGCAACATATACATACCTCATGTCCTTCTTACTGGCATTGAATCAGCTTTTCATATTAATAAGCACGTACGTGTGGTATTTCCCCACACATTCCAACACGAATAAAAACTCAAAATGACATGTCTGTGCACAGTGTGTTTGACGCTACATGTTATTTATTTCCTACTTTAAAATGCATTTTCCTCCCTATGAAATGGTTTCCTGTCATATGTTGATAGGGCATTTCTCACACTATTTTCCATGGAGAACAACAGTGTAACATAATGTAAGTGGGCTTTACGTCTCGTCGACAGCGAGATCATCAGAGACGGTGACATACAATGTGGTACAATGACAGAAGCTGGGAGAGGAGTTGGCCATGGCCTTTGTTACGGAACCATCCCAGAATTCACCTGGAGTGATTTCTGGAAACCACTGAAAGCCCAAAATCATGATGACGGAGCCAGGAATCGAACCAGGGTCTTCCCGAATGTGAGTCCAACATGCTACTGTTGCGCCAGCTCGCTCAGTTTGAGAGCAACACAGTGAACTATCTGTACTGCATTCACATATAAATACTATATTTATGTCTGCATAATAGCTGCTTATATTTGACCAATTTTTGTGAGGTGTTTTCAGGAACAACCTTTTTTTTTTTTTCAGTTAATTATTTTCTGTAAAAGATGCAGTAAATGTACAGATTTATATTGCATTTCTTATAGATTTCATGTTATAATATAGAATAAAGTTGCATAAAAAACGCGTACAAATATGACTATGAGTAAATGTAACCACAAAATTTAGGTCTACCTATGTTTGCAAAATTTGTGATTTGTGTACGAGTAGTGATGTTTTGTATACTGGTTGAACGGTTTAATTTATGATTACGACAGGAAATTATCACAAACATTGGATATGATAAAATTAGTACACAAAATTGAAATAAAACAAACGGATGCACTGTTGATCACACAACAGTCACGTGAAACTAATTACATGTTTTGAACAACACACTGATAAGCAAACACTCCACCACTTGTATTAATTGCATTCTTATAATTGTGTGCATAATAGACAACATACATATTTACAAAGTTACATTTGTACAGCAAAATAATCAGTGTTTATTTTTTATAAACAAACATGGCGGCATGGCATTGCTGGTCCAAACAACTTGCCTGCCGAAGAAAAGACTTATGTGACTTTAGCAATGTAATGTCAGGGTTGTTACAGGATTGAATTTCTCAGACTTTTATACATTTCCACACAAAAATCAAAAATTTCCAATCTTTCCATGAAATTAAAAACACACAAAAATTAAAACTCAACAAGACTGTTTTCAAAACTAATTCAGGAATATCTACGAATGCTCCAATTTTTGCAACTGAATTGCGGACAGTCAACTTGTGTTCGACATATCCAGCTGTCATAATTGAAAGAATGGCAGTTGATTTCAGTTAAATGGAATTACTCAAACACAGTTTAACAGAGCACTCTGTTAAAAGTTTAGGTCCCAAGTTGTTTACATCACAAACACTTCTGGTAGCCTAATATTTCAGATGCAGTATTGTTAATTAATGTATTTATAATGTAATCTTGTTGCTTCATCTATAAAGCATTAGATCTGTGACTTTCGTTATTATTTTTGAGGTAAAGGGACATAAATCAAATTTATTAGATAATGAAAAACAATGAAGTTATGAGATTTCCACTTACAAAATTACGGCAAATGAGTCACTAGGTCTACAGTTTGTATTAATCATTTGAATTTCCAGTCACCAAAGGCAATTTCCCCTGACTTTTCCAGGTTTTCAGACCTTTAGCAATCCTGGATATGACTGGCAAAAGAAAACAATCATTTTGCACCAAGCATAAGGTCACTCCTGACTACCACTCAATGCTATGTTGTCTCAGTGTGCACAATCAATACTCTCGCAACTCGCAGAAGTTCAGTTTTCAGATATGGTTTGAGAGTACGCCACCAGGTTTTTGCATGTAATATGTTTGCGAACAGAGAACCGGTACCGTACCCACGAGTTTAAGATTTTGTATCACTGAAAAGATGAGTGGAGAAATTCTGAAAATCAAACAATATAATGGTGCTGGCACTACACAACAGCGGCGGTGACTATGCGAGCAAATTTGATCCATACACACATGGAAACCATGTATTGGTACATATTGCTAGTGAACTAGAATGCATGAAGCAAAAGTGAAAGAAAATTAAGTACTTATGTAACTAAGAACAATGTCTTTCAGTCACCTAAACAGCTAAAAGTTCTGCATCATGTTTTGATTTACAAGTCATAAAATAAAGTTTTAACCATTTACTTTATGTGATTCAAGATCAACTTTTAATGCATTTCATAAATAATTTCAAAAATAAATCCATTAAATTTTGTTTATATTTTTATAAAAAAAAACTTATGTACTACAGTAAAACCCTGTTGTAATGTTTCTCCAGGGACCGAAGAAATGTTTATTATAAGAGGGTAATTTGTTATTACAATACAGTTTTAGGGACAATAGGCCTATAGCAAAATTATATATAACACTATCAGAGGGTTCTTCTGTATACAAACAAAACTTCCAACGGTACTATTCAAAATATCCACAAAGTTTCTTTCTGCAAGGTGCACATACATAGGCTACTTACTGTAGGTGAAGAGGAAATTACGACGGTATATATTAATTACTGCAGGTTGTCATGAAGTGACTCTGTATTCAGTGAATTTTTTCAAATCGCTGCAAGGTACCTAAGAATGCACACTTACTATTTGCTGCTGCGGTTCAAAAAATATACAGAATGTTCACAAAAAACACCGACAAACTCCAACAGGCCTTGTGAAAAATAAAACAGGAAATATGCAAGACATTTTGTAAGTAACCGTCACAATAAGGGGAGTAATTCGCCTTTGAAAATCAAATTTTAAAACATTGATTTCCCCACAAACCGAACACTGATCAACTTAAACTGACGAAACTCAAGATATAATTTCATGACAATAAGGCCGACAAACCAACAGTAAACGCCAGTTGATACACTCAACCCTTACGAAAATAAAAGAGGTGGCCACCCTTAAATTGCTGACAAAGTTTTTAACGTAAGGATAATCCAACATTTAAAAGTGAATTATTGGGTAATGTGAAATTAATAATAAAAGAGGTCCTCTTGTAGTGACTGTCTAGGACTCACAGTTTTCATGCAAAACGCATGTGAAGTTTTGGCGTGGTAACACAGAGCCTAGTGTGTAGGCAACACTGTGAACACGAGTGTCTTGGTTTATTCCACAGTGCCGCACAGATGGTGGCGGACATTCACTGTATATATCACGTACCGTAGTTTAAATAGCTCACATAACTGTAACCATCACTTTGTACCTGGCTGAATTATTGTGTGTTTTGAAAAAAAAAATTGTAAATGTACAAGTGAAATAAATATCTCGTCGGTACAATGCACAAAGTTAAAAATTTAAACAGTTTGTGAAATTGTGACACTACTGTAAAGTGTAGGATAGCCGATATTGTATTCAGGCATTGTCCGATATTGCTGATACCAATACTGATACTGCCTTGAGAAGGAAAAATAACATTATTGAGGACTTGAGATATTAAAAACTTAATTTTCAAAACATTTTGTCAAAGAAAATTCTAATTGTCTCAATTTTTATTGCTTTAGACCTACTTATGATTAAGATAAATAAAAATCTACGTACCACAAACTAGTCGATGACTCAAACATTTGCAGGCATGTGATGAAGGATATGGTTTACTTTTTGATATCTTGGTTTAAAATTGACGTCCAGAAAATATGAACTGTCACCAAGTCATTTAAATTTGTAAAGTACTCGCGAGTATGATATTGCTAGGCACGTTTTTCTCTGCCAGAAAGTTATGTTGAAAAGTGTGCAACATGCATAGAGAAGAAAAAAATTGGAATTTTAAGCTCTTATACTTCAAAAGGAACAGACAGTTTGAACTTATTGGTAACGGAACAGCCCTGCTGTAAACTTGTAGTCAAATGTCAGGTTCCGAAAATCTCCTACATTAGAATCTCATATCAGTTACGTGATTTCATGTTCGTAGTGATACGTCTACACCTTTTCCTTACCTTCCTTATCCCTCGACCCTATTGATTTATCTGCCTGGTATTTAATACAGATTTCCTAAATGTCAGTTACCACTCAAGCATGAGAAAACAACGCTACATCAGTGTCACACAAGCGGTGCAGCACTGTTATTTTACACACCTTAACGGTTTATTGCAGTAAACATTTTTGTTACCTAATCTGAACACTCGTTAACTATTAAGTGACATTTAAGGCTAAAACTCAGATTTTAAACCCATTTATTTTAATGGTGAGTGTTTAATACTGGAAGAGTTGGCGGTACGTGTTAACAAACAACACACTTTAGCCTAAATCGTAATATATATCCGAGAAGAGACTACCCCAACCCATCTCCATTATTATAAACTACCATTTGTGCTGACACGGACATGAAAATGTGCTGTGTAACGTTAGAACTGTATTGAGCAGTTTAACGAATATAATAAAATCCTCATAGTGTTATACTTGCACACTTACATTTTTTAACAACACAAATTCAGCTAGGAACAAAGTGATGGTTAAGGTTATGTGAGCTGTTTAAACTACGGTACGTGATATATACAGTGAATGTCCGCCATCATTTGTGTGGCGCTGTGGAATAAACCAGACACTTGTGTACGCAGTGTTGCCTACACGCTAGGCTCTGTCACCACGCCAAAACTTGATGTGCATTTTGCACGAAAACTATGCGTCCTAGACAGTCGCTACAAGAGGACCTTTTTTAATATTAATTTCACATTACCCAATAATTCACTTTTAAATGTTGGATTATCTTTACGTTAAAAAAGTTGTCAGCAATTTAAGGGTGGCTACCCTTTTTGTAAGGGTTGAGTGTATCATATGGCGTTAACTGTTGGTTTGTTGGCCGTATTGTCATGAAGTAATATCTTGAGTTTTGTCAGTTTACGTCAATCAGTGTTCAGTTTGTGGGGAAATCAAAGTTTTAAAATTAAATTTTCTAAGGCAAATTGCTCTCATAATATTACGGTTACGTACAAAATAACTTACAAATTTCCTGCTTTATTTTTCACAAGGAATAACCTGCCAGAGTTTGTCTGTGTTTTTGTGAACAACCTGTATATATTGTTCACTCATATGGTACTTTAAAAAACATATGACTCCGTGTGAAATAGCGTGTTAAAATGTTTTCACAACAAAACTCGAACAAAATCAAAACTTGCCCAGGCTGTAAAGTATAAATATTTGTTGTTGAGCTTGAAATAAAGAAACCAGTTTTTTTTTGTTAGAAGAGAAATTTATTTTCTCTTATTAACAGACAAAGTACTTCTCAGCATAATAGCATGACAAAGTCATTTTACCAGAAGTCTCCCATTCCCCATATTTTTTCATTACAAAGAAACATAATCAGTTACTTTGTTGACTTTAAGTCTGATGACATTTCTGTACTCATTTTATTTGGTGTTGTAAACAAGAAAGGTGCAATGTACTAAATAGAATCAATTGAATTTCTCATATGAAGCGTAAAAGAAGCTGTGTTAGAAAACATATTTAAAGAATAAAGCTATTGGTAAGAGTAACATTGGTATTCTACAAAAAATTTTTGATTTGGTATTACAGTTATTAAGTTTTGAAGTAATGCTTACTATTAAGGGTATTGAAATGCGATAAAATCATAATTTTATATATATGTGAAATGTTAGTTTTGCAGACTATGCTTGTGAGCACATTTTACTCTTACAAAACATTTTAGCTCTCGTAGTTTTCTCATAACGGGGTGTCAAAGTCAATATTAGATTGTTACACTGCCATGCTAATAGTGAAAACCAACTGACCTACTTACATAAAATAATTCTCTGTGAACTTACATCCCATGAGCTATGCAATAAAATATTTAAAAAAACCCACAACGTAATATTTTGAATTAAAAAAAAAATCACAAACGTACAGGAAAAGTTACAAATTCAGCAATTTTTTAAACTACAAAAACTATTAGCGGGATTTTTTAAGATGTTTTATTACGTATTCCATAGTATGTTATTTCACTGTGAATTATTTCACATACATAAATCAATTGGTTTTAACTATTTGCATGGCAGCAGAACATGTATATTTTGACTTTGATACACTGTTATGAGAAAACTATGCCAGTTAAAATTGTTTTGTAAGAGGAAACTGCACTCACACGTATCGTCTAGACAACTAACACTATTTCATATTACTTAAAATTATGACTTTATTGCACTTGAACGTCCTTAACATTGCTGTGAATAAATTTTCGCTTGGGTTGACACACTATACTAGATTTTGACCTAGTTTGTACAAAGTCTGTTGTACCAAATGATATACCACCTATCACGACGACATTTGTTGACCAAGTTATGCCAGTATAATTATAGTGAATTGCGTTCATGTTGAAAATAATTCATCATACAAACAGCTTTAATATTGTTTGAAGAGACACTAGTTACATCAAAAGTCATCAATACACGAAAAATAATTACATACTATACATAAATTTATATTTGCCAGTATTATCACAAATAAACTGTGTCGCTTGCTTCTGTATTCTGCTAGTGAAATATATTTAACTTCTGCAATGTAAAATCACAGTGTTGGAATTAGTTCAAAACTTCACATACAGTCAACTCTCGACTATACGACCCCGGGAATAATGACCCTCTCGAAGTAACGACCCTTTTTCCAAGAACCGTGGAAAATTTAAAAAAATTTGCTTAAAAAATTTTAATTCAGAGAAAATAGCAGAAAATGGCATTGCACTTATTATGGCCACAAATGGTTGCAGTTATTTCTCGAAAACTGTACTGCCACACACAGTGTGTTTGTTCTAAAAATATACGTTTCTGCCCTTTACTTCCGCACAATGTGATGGCCAGCCAGCCTGCCCGAATGCCCCTTCCCATCCCCCAGCCGGTCGGCGACCCGCCTGCTTCTTTCCCTCCACTGGCCAACCACTCCAATAATGCGTTTGCTCACCCCATTTTCATCACGTGCACGCTGTAACTATTTTGCCACTAATTTCTTGTGCCCTTGGATACAGTAGTCTGTCTTTCTGCCTGTGATATTATGATTATACATTGTGTTTATTTAAGCTTTGTTACGTTTTCCGTTTTGCTAACTAAAATCTATTAAATATAATTACAGTAATGTAATTTAATGATGTATACACAGTAATGTTTATAAATCATTATTCTTTTAAAACGTGTAAAAGTTCATAATTGACACTATGAAATGTCGGGTGCGTGTCTCAGATATGCTTGGCGTAGGGCAGTACGACACTTGACAACAGCGCGTCTGATGTGAGTCACTAGCCCACACGTGCGCTCGCACCCACACACACGCAATCGGCTCGACCGTAAATAACAGCTGTGGATACACTTGTATACGTCGGTGAAAAGAAAATGTGAAACAGCATTGTGTAAGTTTAAAGTTCTTCTGTGAATGTGTTATCCAAGTTATTAACAGCGATCAACATCTTGATGATTGTAATTGTTTACTGTTGGTGAACAAATTGAAACTGAGTATCAAATCCCTCTCCATGCACATTGGTGAAGTGTGTAAATAACTTGTGCAGAGAGTAGAATTATTATACAAGCAGACTATTTTCACACAGCCAGCCGAGCTAGAGAAGTGAAAGCATTGCAAAACAAAGGGAGCGTCAGGAGTTGTGACTAGGTAGTGGTCAAAAGTGGCACAAGTGACACACGTTAGACATGTCGCGTATGTTGTTTTTGAACTAACCAGTTTCCAGATAGGTACTTGCGCACACGTGTGTGTGCGTGCGTGTGGTTGGTCACTCGGTACCAAGACAAGGTCCCAGGAGGCAAACAGCTTTATCGAAACGTATGTTGTGCCAACTAGAATTATCGTTGCCGGCAAAGTTTGTGCCTAATATGTCGAAAAAAAGTCTTAGATGTCAACCATGACATACATTCATTCAGAATGTGCGTACGTGCCTATTGAAATATTTTCACTATTTCAATCAACAACATTGTGATAGTACCTCATAAATAGTTTTGAACGCAGACATTGCTGGCACTTAATTTACATTGCCGACGATATTTACGTTTCATTATCATAAATTCATGCTTCATGTTGAGCTACAAAAAGGTTGAATGTTCACGTCCAGAGTATCATTTATTCAAATAATGTCATTCTATTGAAAAAATATTACTGTTTCAATAAATTTTATTGCTGCTTTCTTGTAAATAACTTACAAAAACGGTTGTTGCGGGCGCAAGAATCTATGTTGCCTGCGACTTTATTGCTTAATTTTGAGCCAAAGAAAGGTCATATATCTGCTTCCAGTAAATCTATTTACGGTATTCAAAATACTGCACCAGGGTGTCTGCCAGATTGTAAAAGTAAAATATAGTGACTTGGAAAAACTGTTTGAACAGAACTAATTAATAATAGTGCAACACGGCAGACAGTTTTCATCGTGTTTTCTCCAACAGCTAATAGCACGAAGCATATCCAATTTTAAAATTTGTAATTAATATATACCTAAATTTAAGTTAACTTTGCACATTTGACAAATGATTCAACAAGAATCAAACACACGAAAATAATTTTTGTAACTTACATCAAAATATATTTCATATTAGTGACTATTGTGGGACTTTCGTGACCTTTTTCACAAATTGTGACTTTAGTGCACTCTACTGAAAAGGATTACTATTTTAATAAACTTTGTTGCGTTATTCTTGCAAATAACTTCCAAAAACGGTCCTTGAGGGTGCAAGAATCTATATTGCCGGTGACATTTTTGCTTTATTTTGAGCCAAAGAAAGGTCGTATATCCACTTCCAGTGTATCTATTTATTCCAAACACTTCACTCTACTGAAAAATATTACTATTTCAATAAACTTTGTACGGCATTCTTGAAAATAACATCCTAAAATGACGTTGCGGGCGCAAGAATTTGTTATAGGCAACGTTTATGATTTATATTGAACTAAGCAAAGGTCGTACATCTCCTTCAGTGGCATATTTTAAAAAATAACTCATTTGCTTTTCAAAATAAATGTATATCATTTTATAAAAACACGCAAGTTTTGCCCCAAAGACGAGTGAACACCGATTCAATGATAAAAAAAACTGTAAATGTCGACATTTTAGAGGTCGGGGATCGCTGAAAATTTGTCAAAATTCTAATAACGACCCTATTTCCAGGAACCGTGAAGGGTTGTTAAATCAGGAGTTCACTGTATTTTGTTTTTTGTTATTGCTTTAAAGAATTTTTAATATAAACTGTAATGCTTTTGTTAAGAAATAAACCTCTTTTTCTTCCTTTATTATTCTGTAAGGTTCGGAAAAGGATACACTATGAATTAAATATTTAAGTTTTAATAAACATGAGAAAATGATACAGTGTATAATGTAATTTTATGTAGATGTATATGTACAAGTAACTATATTACACTTGCACGCCTACCAGGTGTCTTACATCTTAACAGACTAGCTCCTGCCGTCCAATAGGAAACGTCGATAGCGGCTCTTTCGACCACCTCTTTACTGGTTCGTACAACATGCCTCGCACAAACTTGTACAAGACCAAGTAAGCCAACTAATACAGTATATTATTCCCTTTTAGGAAAAAATAACATAGTTTATTTCTAGGAAAAACAAGACCACTCGCATCTGTGTACGCTACGTAGACATAATATACCTATGTATAAAGATCCAACACATTTTACAATCTAATATACAATCAACCATATTTCATTTTAAGTTTTTACATGTTTATCAGCTGCAAGTTTTTAAGAACGCTTACTAACACTACATCGTCTTATAGGCATTTTTCATAGGACTTGAGTTAAGGTGGTTAGATGTTCATGGATTGCCACTTATGTGTAATACTTCAATTATTATAAAATTTTTGTTATTTTGTAATTGTCAGTCTTTGATTTCGAGAAGTCAGTGAATTTAGAAGTTTCCAAAGGCATTTACCTCAAGAATAACAATGTAATACATATTCCGTATTGATCTTTATACCCAGATTTCTTTGTTTGTGATGGGAAATATTTCAAGTCAACAGTTGAGATCAATGTTAGGCAATTTCTTCATACATTTTAAGTAAATGGTAAGTTAACTTCAAGGAGCAATAGAGCAAGACTTATTTTTGTTCTGTTAAGCATATGCGTTCGTACTGACAACATATTGCGGTCATTAAAATATAAATTATAAGTAAATTGTACATATTGTGTACTACATTTGAAATACAAGATTTCTCTTGGCTTGTTTGTAACCAGTGGGCAAAGAAAGTAAAGTTCCCCTTGAATACAAAAACCGCTATCTTAACTATGTCACCTGTATACAACCGCATCAAGAAAGAATTAGCAGCGTATTCACAGGAAGCTTCAGAGAACATATTTTCTACTGTTATTGATAACACTCAGAAATAAAATGTTGTGCTTCTTCTTCACTGTTTAATACTACAAAGAAACGTTTTCCCATGCATTTTAAAATGAATATACACAGAAAAGAAAGAACTGATAATCTCAGATATTTCCAACATTTGACAAACCTTTCACATGTGGTGCCATGATGCGAGATAGGAAAGTAAGTCTCATTCGTGGCCGTAGATTTATTCAAGCAGGTTACTCTGTATACTCTGCACTAAGCGTAGCGACACACGCTAACAGAACATCTCCATACATACAAGATGGCGGCAGTGGTGTAGATCATGGTGGTGACTGCAGCAGCAACAAAAGTTCGATGTCTACCTAGTTACTGTGCAAGCATCTACAAAGTACTGTATCACACTATTTGATTACATGAAAATATGCTGCGGGAAAGTTAATAATATTGATTTTCAGTAAGTAAAAAAAAATTAAAAACATTGTGGATCCTTGGAGATGTCGCAAAGAGTGGGAACACGAATTAAAAAGCAAGAATGTTGGGAAACATAATTTTCATCTGTTGGTGCAGTCAGCAATTCCAAATTGAATGTGACCAAAGTTTCTATTCAAGGTGATTGTTGGCATAAATCATGACAGTTTATGCTTGAAATTTACGCCCTCTAACATTGTAACCTTTTAAACATTTTTGCAAGCAAGAAAGGCCATAAATGAAGTACTTAATGCAAGTGTCTTGCGGACAAACTTTTTTTTTAAATTACTGATTTGCTAAAATAATTAGCCAGTTGAAAATTTTTAAAATTTATATTAACCTACTTTACATGTGTTTTCAAATGGGAAACACAAAGTTTCATTTACATTTTACCTAAATTAGTTATAATATGGATAAATCTCGGTAAACATTAGTATTACATTGGTTCCTGCATAGTATGACCTAATTTTTCATAGTATTGTAAAACATTATCTAGTACATATTAGTTTTGCTATCAAAATTATGTAGGACCAGTAAGACTCCTAAAAATATTCCAGAAAAATACTTTTCTTTTTTTTCATCTTTATACAAGTAGGCAAGCTGGTAAAGTAGATTAGCTGAGTCATCTGTAATAAGCAATGTTTACAAAAAAATTAGTTTTTTCTCATAAACATTAATAAGACTGTGAATAAAAAGAAGTCTATTGATGTAAGAACAGGTACAAAGTAACAAAAACATGTATGTTTCAAGAATGTTCGATGTTATGAAGCAAAAACTGGTAAATTTTTATACTTGTATTAATAAAGCAAAGTAGATTAATACCTAAATCTCATCGTAAATGCAAGATATGCACTGTAAGGAAAAAAACCTACATACTGTATTACAAAAAAATTAATATTCATTCGAAAATTGTTTGAAACACTAAAATTTCTATTCGCACACCACTAGTAATATTTGCTTAACTATCAGTGGTCTTCAATAATATATTGATCACCTTACATTGTTGTCCTCTCCTTACAACCTACTTCGGCCATGTTTGCTCCTTTACTGTCCAACATGCTACCTTGATCCTTTTGAAACATGTCATTCATAAATAATTATAAAAATGTAAAGTGCAAGACTGTCCCACTTTTCTGCAGACATCTTCAGAATCATAATCCCTAATATCACTGTACTACACACCAATGTTTTTCTTCCAAACAATAACCGTTTTCTATAGCAGTCTTTGTTTTTGTATCTAAAATGTTCACAGTTACGAAAAACTTGTCTACAGTTGTAGCTGCCGCTTGAGCAAAACCAAAATTATGTATATACGCAGAAAAAAAAGATACTTGGACGAATGTTACATTCAGGAAAATGTTATATGCATGGTTCTACGGTAAGATGTGATAAATTAAGTCATAACCTTAGCACCAAGAATTAACAATTTAGATAGAGGTAGAAATAATTAAGGCTGAAGCCATAATTAATAGGAGGGGTGGGGAAATAAAAATTCACTACTATTATTTCAGTTCTGTATCAGGTATAAAAATATTTACATTCCAAAAATATTTGGTTAGCTATCATTACCAAGCTTAAGAAAATACAGCAGTATCAGAACAAAGTCTGACTATTAATCAGTCTCAACAATACTATAAATCTGATAATCTAAATAAACAACTTAGTAGTTTGTAATCAATGAATATGACAACACAGAGATATATCATTTCTCTTTCTTCTCCATCTGGTTGCCGTTTGCCTCCTTGACAGTTGCAGGTGCAGGTGCAACAGCAGGGGTGCGCCGCAGTGCGTTCATGTAGTTGGTGATGTGTACGAGAGCAATAAGAGAGCTGACATACTCCTGGATATTCTCTCTGTTGAGGTGGCGCACCTGGTTGGACAGGGCGTGATACAAGCGACGCACAGCCTTGCTGGACAGGCGACCAACCGTGTGCACTGACGTCAGCACCTTGTCGCCGTTATCTGCATGGACAGCTGCAACCCAGCAACATGACAGCCTTAAGAACGCAGCCTATGTTTATAAGCTAGGTTTTTATTAAACAATCTTTCTTTTACCAGTCATAGAAAAACACTGCAGGTGAAAAACTAATATCTATATATAAAAATGAACACCGACTGACTGACATTTCAAACTGCAGCCCAAACCACTGAACCTAGAATCGTGAAATTGTTCGTGTCGGTTCCCATCAGGTCGTAGACAAGCAAAATTCGACTTCTAAGGGGGTGAAAAGGGGTGAAATGTGTTTCTGAAGAAACGTCTATAGAGCTTGAACCCAACGGCCTATCATCGTTATTTGTAATTTAATAGGACACCCATAAAAATGCATAGTGGCCAATTTAAGGATTTTTCTAAATTAATCATTTACGGGGGTGAAAAGATCTTAAATATGTTTCCGATTAACTATCAATATCTATAGAATCCTTCGGGATAAAGAGTTGATTATGACTTCAAAACGTTGCTTACGAAAATACCCAAAAAGTTGTATTAGGGTTTTTTGAAATTCAATACCCAAGCAGCACAAAGGGACAAAATGTGTTTCTTATGAATGACCTATATCTTTGAAACACAATTGGCTATCGTCGTGATTTTTATTTTGATTGGTAAATTATACAAATGTCTATGACAGGACTCCAAGACGTTTCGAAATTATTTAAGTAAGGGGGTAAAAATATGCGAAGTGTGTTTTCGATTATCCCTCCATATCTATCGAACCAATCAAGATATCAAAGTGCTCTTTGCTTTAAATTGATGCTTTTGTAAATATCCCAAGTACCAATAAAACATATTGTCCGAATTCTGCCCTACAGAAAGGGGTAAAATGTGTTTTCAATTCACAATCAATATATATTGATTCCATTGATTTTTGTATAGTGACGTGATTTTTGTTTAAGGTTGATGCTTACTCAAATTCCTGAAAAGTAATTTCAGGGATTTTCGAAATTCGCCACCTAAGGAGGTGAAAAGTGTTTTCAATTAATCGTCGATGTATCTTGAACCCAGCTGGCTAAAGTCGTGTTTTTCACGTCCACGAGACACCAATAAAGTATTGTAAAATGTGATTCAAGGGTTTTTCGAAATTTTATCTCTTAGGTGGTGAAAAGACCTTGAATGTGTTTCAGATAAATCTGCGATATCTATCGAAAGCATCGAGATATACAGTTAATTTTCGCTTTAGGATGATGATTACAGAAATGATCGCAAAACGGTTTTAAGATTTTTCGAAATTCGAATTATCACAGTATTGTGCAGGGGTGATACGTGTTTTTTTTTTTGTAATGATAGATTTTTATTAGACTGAATGGACTAGCGATGTGATTTACACTTCAGTTGGATACTTAATACAAATGTCTAAGATGTGAATTTAAATATTTCGAAATTCGACATCCAAAAGGGTGAAATAGCACAAAATTGGTTTTCTATCAACCCACGATATCTATCTAACCAGTAGCGATATTGAGGTAGTGTTCGCATCAGAGTGGTGTTTATGTAAGTATTTAAAAAATATATGCAAGTTTTTTTACTTTAAATGAAAACGTGATCAAAAACTAAGTTGGTCAATATTCAAGGCAAACGACGCAAAAAGCAGGATGGAGCAGCGAGAAATAACCTATTCAGGAATTTAACTCTACAGTAAACTATCGAGACATGGTGTACAACCTCTATGAGCCCAGGGCACAAGTATTTTATTTTTTGAAGTTAAATTTAATTTTCATGAATTATTTTGACGTTACGTGACACAGTTGTTTGTCACTCAAGTCTAAATTCTGGGATGGTCTGAGCTCGAATTCCATTAAAGCTGTGTGTGAACATTCAATTCTCACACACAAAAAACTAAAAGGCATATAAAATTAATGTAATTTACATGTAGTCATTTAAAAGGGGTAAAATTGCAGTTCGATTTCCACTTAGGTTCGTCTACAACATCAGCTGACACATGTCGGTATACCGCCAAAAGTGATTAAGTCATAAATGTTATTTTGTTTAAAAACACTATTAAATTGTAGATATTAACAAAAATGTGGTAAGTTACTATACTGAGACACAGTACGAAACGACAAATACACTTAAACTTGGGTCTTTTTTTTTTGTGAACAACATATACATATTCCTAGCATTTTTATAATTTTATCTCTTTATGACTGTCATTTTTGGCAGTAAACCGATGATATATCATCTCATTACTCTCAAGTTTGGGGCACCAAATACGTTTCCGTGAAACCTTTACCCTTTGAAACTTTGTAATGGCAATAAAAGTCAAGTAAACATTTTTGAAAATAGGTAATTGAGGACACACTCACCAATGGTTTTGCACAGGGTAAATCAGATGTTTTCCATTCAATTAACCTCTTACCTTACGTGTCTGTAATTACCCCACAATGTCAAATTGGCAGAGCTATAAATACGGCCTAGGCGAAGTCGCTGTTAGTGGCAGGGACAAACTTAAGACTGCTTTTCGCGTGGACAGCTATAGCTATTTATCCTGCTGCATAATTAGTTCCAACTAGCTGCTTGGACATTCAGAAACTTGATGACTGAAGTACCAATCTTGTGTACAAAGAGGTTTTTCAGTTAAAGTAAATATTATCAATTACGAATAATAGTTGCGAGCAAAGCCACGGGGGACTGCTAGTAAGACATACAAACCAGTAATGCTTTTTTATAATCAGTCAGGAATCTACGCTGTTATACAGCAGAACTGTACGAAGTAACAAAACTTACTGGTATCTTAACAACCTTTGGGAATTCAAAAAAGTATGTAATCCAATTGAAAACTGTTACATTTAAATTAAAAAAACAGTACAGTTAAAAGTTACACCTACAAAAATTACTTTATTAAAGTTAAAATAGGTTAAGTTAAATTAAGTACCAGCAAATGAAAACTTTTACAGCAGAAAAGCTTGAACTATGTACATTTTCTCATTCACAAGAAATTATTAATTACAAACCTCGATGCATCGATCCCGCATATATCATTTTCCCGTGTCGATCGTTAATTTATTTTGGTCCCGTCGATAAGTACATATAAACAATGTTAAATAATCTCGTTTACGTCGTTCTCGGTATGTTCGTTTTTCCGTATCGATCGCTCCAAATAATGGAACGCACCTGTAATTTTTCCGTGTATCGATCGTTTTGAACAACTCAAGATGGCGTCTAGTAAACATCTGCCGCTAAAATCGATAGTTGCGCTTCGACCATCTTACAACACGGACTTTTGCAGAGGTTGGCAATCCTACGAATGCATCACATCATCTTTGTTGGTCGTTGTTGTTTACTTGTATATTTTACCATCTTTGGCCTACTTAGTTTCAGTTTTAAATTTACCGTTTTGTACGAAGCACATGGTTGGATAATAATTATGTATAAGTTAGTTCAACAGCGATTATAAACTTTACATTTTTATTGTGAGCCTAGTACAGTAATGGCTCGACCGAAAGAAGTAAGAACACTCGACGAGAGGTTAAAGATTGTCGAAGAAGTGGAGAGAAATCCCGGCGAGAAAAGAGTGGATATCGCCAAACGCCTTGGAATTCCACCTTCCACTCTAAATTCAATATTCTCCAAACATGAAGAAATACATTCACAGGTCAGTAAATACGGCCTATCAAGTAAGCGACGAAAAAACAGGCCGAGAATCCAATTTTCACGAAGTTGAAGACATCCTGTTCAAATGGTATCAGCAAGCAAGAGCTTCAAATATTCCCATCGAAGGAACAATTATTAAAGAGAAGGCAATGCAAATCGCGCTGCGGTTAGGTGTAGAGAATTTCTCTGTGTCGAATGGATGGTCTTCGAGGTTCAAAGAGCGTCACGGCTTAGTGTTCAAGAAAGTGTGCGGGGAAAGTGCTTCTGTGAATGAACAAGTTACAAATCATTGGTTTGATGACCTTCCAAAAATTCTTGAAGGTTACGAACCTAGAGATATTTACAACGCCGATGAAACAGGCCTTTTCTACAATTGTTTGCCAGAGAGAACCCTTGCAGTGAAAGGAGAAGACTGTCATGGGGGGAAACATTCCAAAGACAGACTAACTGTGTTGTTGTGTGCGAACAGTGACGGATCTGACATGTTGCAGCCAGTCGTAATTGGCAAATCAAAAATCCGAGGTGTTTTAAAAATGTGAAAATGCTTCCAGTTAAGTATGAATCAAACAAAAGTGCCTGGATGACTGCAGACATTTTCACGTCATTTTTGAGGGCATTAGATTGCAAAATGGGATCACGTTGTAGGAAGATTCTACTCTTCCTTGACAATTGTGCTGCACATCCACAAGATGTCAGTTTTTTGAGAAATGTCAGAGTAGTGTTCTACCCCCCCAACTGCACAAGCGTTTGCCAACCATTGGACATGGGTGTGATAAAGTGTTTAAAACACCATTACAGGCAGATGCTTGTTCGGAAAGTTGTGTGCCTGCTGGACATGGCAACCGAAGGCAGCACTGTAGGGCTTAAGGTGAATGTGTTTCAAGCTGTTCATTACATTGCTGCAGCTTGGAAGAAGGTGACCCCTACAACAGTTGCAAACTGTGGTGTCTCAAGTGACTCTCTGGCATCAAGTCCTGTTCAGGAAGAAGATGACGAAGATGTTGACTGTGAGTTCGAGAAGCTGGACACTCAAAATGTTGGCTTCGACACTTATGCAAGTGTTGACCAGGATGTTGCCACATGTGGACCCATTCAAACCATAGATGCCTTGTGTGACAGCGCACAAGCTCTGCAGGACAGCAGCAGTGAGGAATATGACACTGAAGCAACACAGACCAAGATCCCATCATTTTCGCAAGCTCATGCTGCTTTCGAAACTCTGAAGGCATTTTGTTATTCTTGCAAAATGAGAGACACTGATCAGAACACTATGCAGCGAATGGAAACAATGGTGCTGCGTTTGAAAAAAACTGCCAACACCAAGCAATCCACAATCAAGAATTTTTTCAAAAAGAAAAATTACTTATTTAATCATTGTTGTGTAAATTGCAAAACCTAAAATTTCTATACCTGTGTGTGAAAATATATTTTTTAGAGATAGATCTTTTTAAATACAATTGATAATTATTATTTGATTACAGTATTAATTTTTGTTTTGCTACATATTGGAACTGCGTTCTCTTTTTAATAAAAAAATTTTTTAAGTTAGTATTGATCTTGATCTACTTTTGGTACAGCTAAAGTGAACATAAAAGAACAAAAGGAATTCTACTTTCAAGGTATGTACAGTACACTGTAATGTATTATGAGATTTAAAAATTAATATTGCCAAGATAATTTGAAATTTGATCGTGGTTTAGATGGATTTGTTGAGAAAGTTGTACCTATGCAGTTTTATTATATGTATTTTGAAATTTTAGTTGCTTTGTTCAGTGTATTTGAAAATTTGTGACACGCTTAATATAAAGCATAACAAATTTTTTACAATAATGACAAAATTACATAACCAAGTTGTTTTTGTAATTTTTTACCATCATCAGTTTGGTAAACTGTATGTTGCGATTGGCGCATCCATTTTTTGAAGTCTACGAACAAATCCCACATCTATTGTTTTCCTGCATGCATTGTTTTTTTCTGTTGGTCCACTGAAAAACGATGGATAGAGGTTTCACTATTACTAGGTAAGGTTAAGTGTATTCAAGCAATTATAAAAAAAAATCTTTAATATTTTATACATTTGTTGAGTACCATACAAAATACAAAGAAGGCAGTAAATTTTTGCAAAGCAAGAACAAAACCAAATTATCCAGATCTTTTATCCACTGTGATATATTAAAATGCTATTCACAACATAAGGAACTTTTTTTCCTCTTAACAAGTTGATAACATTTTGTATCCGTCTTCTTTCTTCAATATTTTGAACACAGTGCATAAAGTTCAACAACTCTGTGTTTTTGGTCATATCTACACATTTACATATTTTGCATCACTTATTGCAGTTTCAGGTTTAGAAAAAAAACAAGGGAGACCAATTTGTTGATATTTGTTAAAGTATACACACATAGTTCACATTATCATTTCTTACCTTTTAGCACACACCTCAATTTCAAACTTACATCAGTGATTTTTCCCCGGACACACAATGCAATAGAAATATCATACTTGTCAACTTTTCCAGAATGTCAAATTTTGGTGTAAACTACATGTAACAACTTTTGTGCAAACCCATGTTAGTTCTATGATTTAGCCAATTTTATTTGTAAACAGCACACATATATATCAACAAAAAATCTAATATTTCAAAAGATTTTTTTAAGGTAGTTATCAAGACCTAAATAAAAATTACGGTCAACTCCCGACTACCAGTACTAATGGCGGGGGCTGATGCCTCGGATAATCTAAAAGCACGGATAATCCACTATTACACTTTCTTAGATCTCTGTAGAAAGAAAGAGGTCAAATTCATTCCTGCAATAAAAGGCAGCAATTTAATACAGCAGACTCTCAATTATTCACATTAATGATTAGGATGTATGCGCTAATAATCTAGAAAACTCAAACAATAAAAAATTGACATCTTATTTATCCCACATAAAAAAATTGTTAAACCATGGATGCATGGTGCTAACTGTTTCGCCTGCTGGAAAAGACGTACATTTTCAAGCCTTTCTAAACACGGTTGCGCAAATAAGACGTTAGTGAACATTATGAGAGCAAACACAGTGTATTAATAGGCTAAATAACCAAAAAAATTAAAAAAATTTCTTTCTTCAAATTTTTTCAACTAATTAAAGTACATATAATATTTTGCGCAGATAATCTGCAATCGGATAATGAGCACATGGATGATCGGGAGTCTACTGTATTTGCCATTTTATACTTTAAAAAATCTTTGACTCTCTGAAAATTCATCATTCTTTTATAATTCAAAATGTACGAACTTAACATATTTTTATGATTCAAAATGAACACTTAACATCTTTAAACAGTCTGTAAGCAAAATTACAAAAATAAATAATTTCACAATATTTTGTAAATCTCAACTTAATTTCATTTTATGTGGCATGGAATAAGCCAATACTAAACTGGAATGTGTTTTAAGTTCTAGTGTATGTAAATATTCATCTCTGGTCCTAGTGCCTTCAAAGTATACTCACGAAAATTCATATTTGAGTTTGCAATTTCCACGTAGGCCCTTAACTTAAAATACTAATTACAGTTAGGTGCTTCATGTCTTCTTCCATGAAGGATCAATACACATTGCAGAAAAATTATACCACTCATAGTTATAAACAGTTAATTTTTATCATACAAAAGTATTGTTATTGTACCACAATACAGAGAAAATAATTTTTCTTCCAAATATTTTTCATTTAAGTTTAGGTTTAACAAACATGCACACACAGCATATTTCCAACTTTAAAATTCGACACATCTAACAGTATATATAGTAAGTCATATTCATAAATTAAAAGCGTAAAAAGTTTTTCTAGTTCCGAAGTTAAAAAACAGCTTCCAAGCACAGAGAAAATTGTTGACTGACACGAAACAACCCACTTGCCACTTAAAAACACCCAGCAGCACGTACATTGCCATCTTTTAACTGCACATTAAAGAAAACCATAGATTGGTTTTCAGCTATAAGTTATGCCAATAACAAACATGAAATTAAACACACACAGAATTTTGTTACTGGTGCCAACTGAGTTCATATAAAACAAATTTTATGAGTGTTTATGCACAGTACAGATAAACAATACTGAGATTTTAAGGGCGTGGTTTACCACGATTTTCATCGCCGCTTTTTAATTTTTTTTGTTTGTACCAGATATTTTTTTTTCTTATTGTAGACACAAAATGTGACTAAATTTGACTCTTATGAAATTTTTTTATCTCTCATAGTTTTCGCGTTATGGCTTGTTAAAGTCATATTTTGCATGTTTCCGTTTTAACGACTACACTAAAACCAACTGATGAACCAAACTCAAAAAAATCACAGTGGATAAATATATTGCAGTCTACAATGTCATGCTAATGAAAATAAAGAATAAAAATTATTTATATTAAAAAAAAATGCTAAAACTGAAAATAAAAATTTTAAAAATTCAATAATTTTTTTAATAGAAATAATTTTTATTCTTTATTTTCATGAGCATGACATTGTAGCCTGCAATGTATTTATCCACTGGAATTTTTTTTAGTTTGGTATATCAGTTGGTTTTAGTGTGGTCGTTAAAACGGAAACATGCAAAATATGAGCTTAACAAGCTATTTTATTTATTAATTTAGTCACACTTTGTGTCTAAAAAAGGAAAAAAATATCTGGTAGAAATAAAAAATAAATTAATGGTGGTGGAAATTGTGGTAGAACCGCACCTGTAAATGTTTGTTGCAATGGGAGTTTGCAATTAGAATTTATTGGTTTGTGGACATATGCCATTGCTCATGTTTTGCTGATAAATCCTGTGTTGAATGACCCGAGTACAAAAAAACAAATAAAAACACACAAAAAACAGAAGAAAGCAATCCCAGACGAATTTTGTAATCAAATTCCCCCCCCTCCAATAATATACAATATATATATTGTAGCGAGTCAGCATTCTCTAAGGGGCTGGGCAGGGTTGCCTTCCCCTCCTGTCAAACTGTAGTTGTGTACTGCGAGACATTTCAAGATAAAAACTTTGTGGTCGGAGAACTGATATGAGAGAGACGTTGTTTATACACTATAGTAAATTAGGCTTTGTAACAGTATCCTGTTCCAGTAGTAATTTCTTTTATGTTATTATTTTACTGTGCTCTTGATACTTCAAGATTTATTTTCCTGAAACTTTAATTAATTTGATGTGATTGTGATATCACAGTTTTAATTAGGTAACAATTAATATTTTGGAATTTTAACCCCATCCTGCATACTTTACATATATTTTGTTAATTTAAAAAATATATTATATTTTGTTGATAGGAAATCTCTAACAAAATTGTTATTGTAACGAGTACTGATGTTAATTTCAAGGAACAGTGCATTATGCTTTCTCATAGCATAATGAGTTATCATACTTCTATGTTTGCATGATTGCTGGAGAAGCTATAATCTCTGAACTTTTATCAGGCACTAACTCCCTATGACTTGACAAAACAAGATGTCCGGTAGATGCAATGTTGGGCCTCAATTATATCTACCGTCATCATAATGGTAGGACACCTTAGGGAGGGTGTAGGTAATTGTTTTTGTAATCAATTGTGAAAGCCAGATTAAGAAAGGGAAATTCTTTTCTGCTGTACATAGACTACATAATTTTACTAGTGAACTTGAATACAACGAGGGATCCACATTAGACAAGTCTATATGTATTTTCAGTAATCGCAGAATCGGCCTAGTGTATTTTCAAGTGACTAGATTTGCCTAAATCTTCTAAAGTAAATAAGTATTGTGAACTGTTTGATTTACTGCTAGAACTGCATTGTCTCAGGATTATGATTTTGAAAAGACTTTAGTTAATTTTTATTTGTGTGCTAATGAACAGCCATTTTGATAGCAGTAGTAAAGGCTAGTCTTGGAACAATATTATCCCAGTGGTATGGGAAAAGATTTTCACGTCTCTACTTCAGAGCTACAGCCGAGGTAAACATATTAAATTTTAATTTACTAGAAGAATTGATTTCAACTTTCTCCAGTCCATAAATTAACCCCTTGAGCTACCTACAAATTTTCTTATATTTTCATTTCATTGTGTGCCTGTGGTATAGAGAGAGAGATTTTAGGAAATGTTCATTTTCTGGAAAGCACCTAACTTTAAATTAAACCTTAATTTTATTTGTTTCAACATTAAAACCATTTTTAATTCAATTATTTTCCTTTTCTTTCATACTCTACATGATAAGATGGTGTACGCTATTTTCTTGCTATATATTACTATTAGAATCCAGTATACAGTTTTCCTCTGGTCACGGTCTATCACATATAACTATATTTATTATCCCTCTTCCTTATAGTCATAGCTGTTATATTTAACGTATATACGGTATACCATTGACACTACCATAGCTTTTAGGGAGATTATCTGTATATAACATCTCTAAGTGTTTGTTTGAAAAGTGTGAATCATGAGTGTTTTATACTTAATGTTGAGTGTTTACAGGGATTGTAATTAAATTAATTTACTTAATTATCCAACCATCCATCCCAAACACATCTACCTGGACCCAGGACAGCAAAGTTGTTACACATACACACACATTTCAGCAAGAATTCTAAAGATAGAATTCAGTAAACTTTTGACAACACACAGAAAAAAAAGACAGACATAAAGAACACCATATTCCCAATATGAGAAAATATGGAAGCACACAAAAAAAAAACAGTGGACAGTGTACAACAAACAAACCCCAGAGACAACAAAAGTTAAAATCAACGAAAAAATGCAATGTTTCGAGAACTGTGATCTATTCCTCTTGTAGTATTGCAAAATTATGGTTTTGGTTGATATATTGTTATGTATGTCAAATTCAAGCATGTATTATAATTTGTCTTTTGTAATATTTTAACTAAATAATATTTTATTTTTGGTTGCATTGGTTTGAAAAGGGAAGATATAGAAATGCAGTCGCGAGTTGTAATAGAGTAGAATAATCTAGAATTCAGTTAGGGTAGTCAATATTGTTATGGCCGGTTTGCCTTGGGTGAAGGTAGTAGTAATAGTTTTGTTTTGTGTTCTTGTTTTTTCCAGTTAATTTTTGTTTTGCTGCCGGGTTTCTACACCATATTTTTCCATTAGGGTCTAGAGGGGTTGGTGGTATTTTAGTCAGGTGATGTCAGCCCGTAAATAGGAACTTGGCCTGGGGTGATGTGTATGACCCCTTCTAGAGAGATTTGCCAAAATAATCCAGACATCAGCGAGTGCGGTCGTGTCGGGAGGCTGCAGCCCCAATTCTTCATTATTTAGATTCGAGAGTGGCAAACTTCATGTGTATGGACAGCACAGAGGCCTCTTTAATTTGTTTGATTCATTTTGGACAACCATTCTGGACTCTGCAGTTAAATTTTTCCATCCACACATACGCCGTATGGTGCAATTTTGCTTCTTCGTTTTTTCTATCCTCGTGGATCGCCAAGGCAACAACACACCAGGAAACCACAAGTTTGACTTCATGTAAAAACCAAATATAATATTCAACAAATTTTATCTTGTTAGTAATAAATATCACGGCAATATATTTGTGGTAGTAGTTCTATATTTAAAATTGCAGAAAGTGTTAGTTTTCCTAGCTTTGTATTAGACAGTGTACATACCTTGACATTTTGTAGCCAAGATAGCTAATGAAGTATTCAAGGGTTTTATGCAAGGAGAAATGGAAAATGAGGGTCAAATCATTGATAAACTAGTGGTACAAATGTTGCAGAACTTTAGAATAGAAACAAGGGAAAATATATTTGAAGTGAATCAAAAATTTGCAGAAATCAAAGAGGAAATTGACTCAAGAGTAGCAATGTGTTAAGGGAAAGTACACAAAATATTTCAACAGGTTGCAAGAAAGCATTAACAACCAAGGGAAAAAATTATAGTCAATACAGGAGAAATTGAACAGTACCGGGTAAAATTTCGTGAAAATATAAGGGATATTCAGGGTAACGACAAGTACAGGAGGTAGAACATACTTTTGAGTAAAATGTTGACAAACGTTCAGTCAAAGCCCGACCATTGGACAGCATTTATAAAACATTCGCTCAGAAGTAAAAGGAATGTAAACATCAATGTGATGAAAATTTTAAGTTGTTGCTTGGCAAGGGTACAGACAAGTAGAAAATAAAATGTTAAGAACGTCAGACGAAATTCTTACTTTTGAAAGAAGAGTATAGAGATTTTTGGGGATCACAGAGCAGTGGCGGATTTAAGTGGGGGAGGGGGGCGGAAGGGGTGACCGTCCCCCTAAGAACCTGTTTTTTTTTTTCGTGTAGTAAATTGTTAAAACAGTATATACAGAAGAAATATTACATTCATACAAATAAATATTTGTAAATAATTCAACCACACACATGGACTCACAAATGCCTTAATGTAAACACTAATATAACAGGTACATTTTACGTTATCATAACTGCAAAATTCAGTATTGTTAAACAACTTTTACCCCTCTCACAAGCTCTGTTTTACGTAAGCTAGGTTCATTCTTGCTCAAAAAGCACTGTGTGCTATGCTGGCGGAGGATATGTTTCTTGTTTTTCTCTTGTGCGACGTCCCTTAAGAAACTTTCTCAGCAGGAGGGCGAGTGTGTCAGGTCGAAGAAAGACAGGTCACAGCAAGGCCGTCACAAATAACAGCTCATAGCCAGGAGCAGAAGGGAGGGGGGAGGGAGTACGAACTATGTCACCATGTCTTCACACACTCTCAGAGAATGAGTGATGGTTTCAACTATATTTGTTATGATATTTTTTACATTATATTTCAATGTTGAATACTAACTAGAAAGACAGAGGAAATACAGGTAACTTGTTTACATGTTTTAGTAAACTACAGGCACTTGAAGAAACAGAGACAGCAATGCTGATACTGTGACACGGGTTCATTTTAATGAGGTTCTTCATACCGTGAAAGCAGTTTACTATCATTCAAATGTAAAAAATTCTAAAATTTAATTTGTACGAAATAACGTCAGTTTATTAGTTTGTATTGTAGTATTATGTTACTAGTGACTATATTATCCTCTAGCGTGTATAGTTTTCCCATAACTGCATGTCAAAGTCAAAATTTCGACGCTACAGGAACATACCTCCAGGGGTGCAGAAAATATATTTAGAATGACTCCAGAACACATTATTTTGACCTGAAATTTTCCACCAAAACCATTGCACACTTTTCAACACATTAAGGAGCAATTTGACTATGTTAAAAATTAATAATGTTACGTTTGATTTTTATGAGGCCCTAAATTTTTGTCCAAATTTCCGGCAAATTCGAAATTTCATAATTTTATTGGTTTTATATTTTATGTTTTGCCATGGTCCTTGTGGATTGCTATTGGTCATGGAGATTTAACCGAAAACCCGGGCGGTTATGTTTCCACAAGTCGGGGGCACTGCACCGGGGTCATCGCCTCGCGCAAAATGCGGGCTAAGCAGGGCATGAGCTTTATAAGGGGGTTTGCCCTCCCCCTGGGGTCATTGTCATCGGTCAGAGGCAGTGGGAAGGTGCCCGCTGGAACAGAGCATGAAGACAGGCTATCGGAACATTTAAGTTAACTTTATTTATTTATTTTTGATTTGGAAATACCCCCTACCTTGAGACCGTACGGAGTGATGATACGAGACGTATAAATGATCTAAATACTTACACTGTCGTGAACAATCCAGACGCCTGGAAAATAAAACTAGTGATTCAGTAGATTTTAAACATTGTTAGGTAATTTAAGTTTAATAACAGTAACTGTATTTGTGTCGCAGAAATGGAAATGTAGTAATGATGATAAGTCGTACATAGTTTTGTTTGTTTTCTTACTTGTCATATCTAGTCAAAATTTTGTAAACGTTTCTTTGATTTTTTTTGTATTAAATTCTTAAAACTAATTCTTAAACTTGAATTTTCTTCGTTGATAACGAACCTATTTTAAGGTTGTGTACCTCTCGTGAGTTCTCTACATCTGGAAGGTAAGCATGCCCCTAGTTACCCCCGTAACAATAACAACCATTCAGAGCTTACCTAAGGACAATATGTGACAGCATGGCTTGTATGCGAGTGCAGCAGCTCATTTACGTACACGTGCAGATACTGATTTCTTTTCTCAACAAAATTTTCCCCTGATGTATTCTAATTTCCCCCAAACCTCGTTCCCTTGATCGAACATATTCTGCACCCCTGCATACCTCATAGAAATCTTAATTAATTACTGTAGTTAAATAATAACACTGAAATTAAATTAATGTCGCGAGCTGTATGCTCACAGTTATAAAAACACAAAACAACAAATTTTTGTATAAGAAATATAAAGTAATGGATTTTTACTAGACTTTCAGAAATTTTTCAAAAATATAACAACTTTTTATTCTCGTGTCCATAAATTTGATTGAATAGCCATTGCCTCGTGACATCTAATTTCAGTATAAATGGTTTATTATCAACAAGTCTGCTTGTTTTCGTTGGTTGTATGTTCCAGTGACATGACCCTTTTGAACGAGTGAAGAGACTGATCAGCTATTAACAGCTAGGTATTTTGTGCTTGTGATGAGTGACATGATATGAGTATGCCACAGCACCAGAATGAAGGGGCAGGGTAACCGGAAGATCCCCGAAAAAATCCGTCAACCAGCAGAACCAAATTTACCAGGTCTCGCCTATCTTTTATGAGGTCTGGTAGGTTATAAATTCCAATGTGGTTTTTAAGAACTGCATCACAGAATGCAGTGTATCTGTAGTATGTAATAAACATTTATAGTTTCTATATTCAAATACGTTTTGTGCAACTTAGTTTTTAATTCATTAAAATTAGTGTGTGTTTTTCAAGAGCTAAAACAATAAATATTCAGTGAAGAAGAATCTTAATAATGTACTTAATTTTCGACGTCCTAAAGTGTTGTGTGGAGTTGGAAAATTTCAGTTTAAAGCAGATAGCAAGCTCTCACAGTCCTCCTGTGGCATGGCTGTTATTATGCAAGGTTTGCCGGTTTTGCACTTGATGATTATTATTACACACCCATTAGTCTCAGCAATACGCAGTTAAATTTAGTCTAAGGTTACCATGGCAACATCAGCGGCTACCTCCCTAACTTGCGACGCTTTACAATACTTCTAAATAACCCGTCCGACTACCGCAACTCGTAGGTGTCCCGACGCTTAAATTGAAAACACCCAGGGTGTCACGGAAGTCACGGAAGTCTGTCTATTCGCTCAAGAGAAGAAGCTCGGAATCTCGATTTTCTAATTTTTTTAGGAAAAGGATTGGTCATATCTATTGTTTAGCGGTGTTCTTTTGATCGTAAAACGTCTGACTATTGATATAAATTTATATTTAAACTATCACTTACTTTATTTTTCCGTTAAATGCTACGGGAGTCTGGCTATTCGATCGAGAGAAGACACTCGGAATCTCGATTTTCTCATTTTTGGGGGACAAGGGTCGGTCATATCTACCACTCAACAGTGTGACGTCTGGCTACTGATATCAATTTATGTTTACATTATTACGTTAATTAATTTCCCGCAAAACGCTACGGAAGTCGGGGCCTAGATACACTTTGCAGAAAAAATGCAATTTTAAAGTTTTCTGTTAAGGAGGGCCGGGGGGGGGGGGGGGGCAAAAAATAAGCCGCTATTGAGTTTACGAAGGTAGCGATTTAACGAATGCGATGAGAGGAACCGTGAGTATTAGTAAAATGGGGGGTCTAGTTTATTTAACATTTGTATCTTAAACACAATAGGCTGGCTTTCCTCCCCTCTCGTCCGGCAACTAGGATGGTTACATTAGCGTTAGTGGGGGCGAGAAGGCCCAGACGTTTCCACAAAGACAAAGTATAAACATTTCTGTTTTTCTTAAATAAAATTCTGTGCATAGAGAATGTCACCATACTGACACAATGACGAGAAGAAGGAAACGTTGCAGGACATGTTTATTATTATATATGTAATTTATGATAATTGCTTATAATTGATGGCTGTTACTCTTATTAATTGGGGTAGTGACCACATGGCACGTCGGAATTTTTTTGATGTCAGCACAAAGAATTTCCCTTTAAAATCATAATTTATCGTAAAAAATATTACCATTTTTTGAAAGCAGTGTATTCTAATTTTTGTACTGGAAACTCCTAAAATAGCACCATTTTGCACCTACAAATTAGGGGTGGGCGAATATGAAAATTTCATTTCGAAGCGAATTCGAAGCGAATATGTTGAAATATTCACGAATTCGAATCGAATATCGAATATCAAGTAAATTGAATTTTTTAACAAATATACAATGCAAAATAATTTACACTGTTAGGAACTTACCTTGAAGGCTAATTATAAGTTTGGTAAAAAATTGAGAGTTTTGTAGTGATTTGCAAAAAAAAATGTTTTTAGTGGAATTATTATACGTAATTGCTCAGGATGTTGTTTCAGATGATTCTGTAGGGTTGTAGTGGTACATAAAAGAATCCCAAAAAAATTCAGTTGGTTTTATAAAACTTAACAGACCCTAAAATCGTATCTTTTTAAAATTAATTATGAAGTACCTGTTGGAATTTTGAATATTTTCTTCCATGTTTTGCATGTAGCTTTATTACCGCTAACACTTTTAGTAAAAAAATAACCAAATACTGCTCATGGATTTTTTGGCAGGTGGCCCAGTATTCCGACCTGAAGTGCTTGGCTCCATTAGTTGATTTTAGAAAACTGCCAAAATAGTTTTCCAGGAGTTCTACTTCTACGTATTGACATTCGTTACTTTGTATTCACGAGTTGCTTATGGAAACCTACTAGGAATATTCCTGCTAGGTAGCATTGGTTACGTTATCCTTTTGTGCTGGTATAATATACGTATGTAGCATTAAAATTGCGTACAAGTAATAACAATTTATTCCATACCTGAATTACGTACTCTGGCAATATTTTTACTTGATAAACTGCTCCAGACTTCTTTTTGAATAAAAATAATACGATCCGACATAGTATTTTCCGTGAACATGCATTCAAACCGCCTTATAATATATTTTCTATTATTTACACATGCGGGAGTGTTTGTTTACGTTTTAC
>PNEQ01122431.1:0-14375 GCA_003012365.1 Medauroidea extradentata
CCCGCTGGGTTCAAGATATATAGACGATTAATTGAAAACGCTTTTCACCACTTTTCACCCCTTTTCACGTCCTTAGGTGGCGAATTTCGAAAATTCCTGAAATTACTTTTTAGGTATTTGAGTAAGCATCAATCCTAAACAAAAATCACGTCTCTATATAAAAACTATGGGATCGATATATATCGAATGTGAGTCGAAAACTCATATTAACCCCATTTTTAACCAGTTTAGGGCCGAATTCGGAAAATATATTTTAAATGGTACTTGGGATTCTTACAAAAGCACCAATTTAAAGCAAAGAGTACTTCGATATCTCGATTGATTCGATAGATATGGAATGATAATCGAAAACACATTTCACGTATTTTCACCCCTTTAAATAAAGAATTTCGAAACGATTTTGAGTCCTGCCATAGACATTTGTGAAAGTAACCAATTAAAGTTAAAATCACGACGATAGTCAATTGTGTTTCAAAGATAAAGACGATTCATTAAAAACACATTTTGCCCCTTTTTACTGCCTGGGGGTCGAATTTCAAAAAAACCTAAAACTGCTTTTTGGGTATTTACGTAAGCAATTTTTTGAAGTGAATATCAACTCTCTATCCCGAAGGGTTCGATGGATATCGATAGTTGATTGGAAACACATTTAACGTCTTTTCAGCCCCTTAAAAGTTGAACTTCGAAAAATCCTTAAATTGGCTAGTATGCATTTTTACAAGTGTCCTATTAAAGTAAAAATCACGATGATAGGCCGTCGGGTTCGAGCTCTATCGACGTTTCTTCGGAAACACATTTCACCCATTTTCACCCCCTTAGAGGTTGAATTTCGAAAAATCCCTTCTTAGTGCTCTCCTACGACCTGAAGGGAACCCCCACAAAAAATTTCACGATTCTAGGTCCAGTGGTTTGGGCTGCAGTTTGATATGTCAGTCAGTCAGTCAATCAGTCACCTTTCATTTTTATATATATAGATTACCCAATAACAACAATGTATAACAATGTGTGTTTAAAATTGAAGCCAAATATTTAACTTGTTATAATGGTGCCATATATTAAGTCAAGCTAAAGTGATAACTATTAATGACCTCGTTTCGTTTTCCTTAAAGCCAGTTTATATAATTCCACTGAAAAAATCAAATAAACGCGTCAGTGTAAATAATAAACACAGTTTGTATATTTCACAGTACTTAAACGTCTAAATTAGATATAATTTAATTTTTATCATTGACACTAGGGATCTAAGTAATCTGTGCACTAGGGTTCCAAAAACTTCTAATTTGCTATGAAGAGTCTATTTAATATTAGATCAACAACTACACATATATAAGAACGCTCTGCTGCAGTTTATTGTTCCATTGAGAAATATTTAAAACATTTGCTAGGACGTCATAATGGACAGGTTCTGGGTTATAGTCTCCGAAATAAACGAAACCGTTCTAAAAGTGTAAGAAGAAGATGTTAAAGTGGGAAAAATATGGAAACACTATATTAATTAAGTTCTGGAAAAAATTGCGTGTGACTTCATCGATTAACTAAGAGCACAGACTGAAACATGAAGTTGTTCTTGACTGCTAGTAACTTAAGTGTTATTTTCTGAACTACGAGACAGCATATTTTACTTAGGCCTGCAGTTATTTTCGAAGCTATACAATACTGTAGGTAGATATTCTCGTGTCGCTGTCCTGTGCAATGCCAGCCATTCTTCGAACAATGGCCTAATCCCTCTTCCCCCGAGCCCCGTATGTTATGCACGTACAGATTGAACGCAGCATATTTTACGGTTGGTTTGTGTTCACATATTCTCCCCAACATTTGCGAAATCGACTAGCACACACACAAGTTTAATCCAGCGTATTTATCCCAATCGATTACTTCTGTGTATGCAGATTACTCTCGGTTATCTGCGGCGTTATCTCTATATTTCACCCAAACTGTCACGTTTCGCAAATTGCTAAAATTCTCCCTCCTCGTTTGAAACCTTCCCGAAATAAAAAATGCCGACCATTAACCCCCACTTGCGCACAGCAAACATAATGGCAAAGATTAAACAGCAACGTATTTTCTGCTAACAAAAGAGACGTGGGCCCTTTTGAAATCAGAAACGCAATTCCAACAGTCGTATTGCCCGTTCGAATAGCAATATATTCGCTGATAAAACTCGATCGCTTCCACTACACTAAGGCTTTATTTTGTTAAGGATTCTATGTATATATTGTTGGTGGTAAAGTTTCCGAAAAAAAAATTTCAAAGCGTAAATTCTCTGTTATCTTGACCACGGCGGGAAGTCTAAACGGAACAGCAAAACTACGCAGCAGGAAATTCGAAAGCCAATTAAGAATACGGAAGAGGCTGTGAGAAATATAAATGACGAAAAAAAAAAATTGTTCTTAAAAATCCAAACATATATTAATATTTCTTCAGCAGTATTCCGTAATACACGTTAAAACAGAGTGTGGTAAAATAGTATTTATATTTTATTAAGCAAGAAGTTTATAATTTTTTAAGATTTAAACGCAGGAATATACATTTTAAATACTTGGCCGTACATAATTGACTACCATCATTTCCTATGTTTTTTCTTAGAAAACATTTTTTTTTAAATAACAATTAAATTTATTCCAGACGAAAGCGTTTGAATTCATTGTTTTTATGAGATAGGCAAACACAACCCAAGGTCTCACACTCCTGTAGCAGAGTTTCTGACTAGTCACTAGGCATCTGTCACTCCCTGAGAAATGGCATTAGATGGCCTTGTGACGGACAAGAGACGAAATGCGAAAGTCGAGGGAAACGTAAGTACTCCGAGAAAACCAGCTGGCCAACAGCAACATCCGTTTAAAAACACGGAGACATGTCACGCCGGTAATTGAACCCGGGACGTCATGATTAGCCATTGCGCCAGTCGCGGCCACTCAAAACTATTTTATTTCTCAACACACTATCCAAGGTCCACTTCTTTACTACGTTTGCACTACCTCTGCGATCTATCGGCGGGTGACGAATAAATTAGGTGAATTTTAGTTTTGGATATTGGTGTAGCTAATTTGCAAACAATCTGGTATAATAATGAAGTAAGGCAAGTTTCCTCGATTTGTTGGAAGTACGCTGGAATATGATAAGGAATTCGTGAGTTGTAATCGCTGGTATGGAACAACAGTGTGTGCAGGTTATTGACTAGAGATTTAATAATTTCTGGTGGTTGCATATAATAATGATATTCTTCGAAAGCAATCAAATTGCAAATTGGAATTAAATAACATTAAATTTATAAGCGGCTTTAAAAGTGTAACATACAAATTAGAGTGTCATTATATACGGACGAAGGAAATAGAAAAAATAAAATTTAAATTATCAGTAGCGGATGTCGTGCATTGACAGAAATGGCATTATTGGAAACAGTATTAACTAACAAATAAAAACTTTTTTTAGATTACTTAAAAACAGAATCACTAAATTTTCACGTTCGTGCAGTGCTTCGTTTACAAGGTAAAACTTACACGTGTTTAAGCCGCAGCAGGCCACACAGATTCACTGTGTGTTGTGTCGCCCATAAATATTCTAATGTCACTGAACATAATCCTTAGAGTGAACATTTCAAATCTCATATTAAGCCTACGGGAGTTTTGAATTGAACTTAAGTAACTGGTTTCATCTTAAACATTTTATAAAATTATATATAGTACACATATTTTTCCGACTCTTCAAACTCTAACCTTTATAACTGTTAATGTTCGAACAGTCACAAGTAATCAAAGACAATTTTAACAGAATTAACTTACCAAACTCTAACCTTTATAACTGTTAATGTTCGAACAGTCACAAGTAATCAAAGACAATTTTAACAGAATTACCTTACGAATATAATACAAAGGACAACGATTCTGGGGAACTTAATTACCCGCTTAGTCGTGTTTCTCTCACGACAACGATGAGCATAACGTTTCTGCACAGAAAAAAAACAGTTTTGTAGTGGCTACAAAATATTTTGTTTATATAGTCCCTACCAAACATTGTTGTGGTGAACACCAAATATTTTTCAATGGCCACAAAACTTTTTGTTGGACTGTTTATTATTTTCTAATCACCAACAAACAGTTTATTGGACACTGCAAAATATCAGGTGTTCACCACAACCATGTTTGGTAGGGGCTAAATTGACAAAATATTTTGTAGCCACTACAAAACTATTTTTTTCTGTGTGCCGTGTTGCAGAAGAATTGTTGCAGAGTAACCAGCGAATCCTCTTTCTGTTGACAATTGGGTTTAGTTTATCCTCCAACCTGACTATCAGGTATGGGAGCATCGGCCGGAGGCCAACAGCTGGTAACAGTTATTGCTCTGAATGTGTCATTTTGGATGTGTGAATTCCGCTCAATATACGCGTGGCTAGCGTGGAATTTGATAAAGCCAGTTAGGTGAAATCTATTTCTCTATCCTACCAATGTGGCCATCCAAGGACGAGAATAGACAGTTTCGTGTTTCGATCTTCTTTGTATATCTTCACGTAACTGGAGGTTGCAGATTCCAGCAACCAACTTACGGCACAGTTTGCAGATTTTCGCAGTCTTAGATGTTGACGTGAAAGGCACAATAATGTTGATACCATCATAATCACCGTTAAGTAAAACTTTGACAAATAGATTTTATCACATTTTGTCACAGTTTCTTGCTTCTGTGTTACTTACTATACAATTTTATGTTTCATTTAAATAATAGTTCGCGCAACCTTAAAATATTAGCTTTGTCGTAACACAATATATAATAGATATTGACTTTTGAATACATCACAACCATAAGTAAAATATTACGAAAAGTTGAAGTATACATTTCGCATTATTGCTAATTTTGGGCCTCTGGAAACTTACCTTTTTTTTACTCAGACAACCTTTGTTGCCGTGAAAAATGTAGATCATGAAAGGTATTATGAGTGATCATTGAATTATTTTTGTGATGGAAGTGTATAACAAACTAAGCTATTTTCATGTACGCAAGCCATTGCAAGGGATGCTCCGAATATCATTGATACGACAGTAAAATATAAAGTAAAACCAGTACCAGCTGTGTTCAACAAGGCGTCTACAACAAACTTGAGTGGTCCAGTGGTTCGTGCAATGGGCCAGTAAGTTATCGTGTATGGCTAGAATCCCACTAGCACAATAGTTTTAATTGAATAGTAACTAAAAGACTATTTAATGTTATGAAAATTTATTAAATATATTTTAACTAACGTACGATATTGATTACTGTAAATAAGAAACTCTTTCGTACATTATTCACGTAAATTTCCTGCACACAGTAGGGGTAATTTTACCTTAGTATAATAACTTGGTTTCCCTTACATGTAAGAGAAGCGTAACTAAAAATATTTGTGTAGAGTTCTCGCACTTTTGGGAGGCGAACACTTAAAACACCTTAAATATGACACCAGCGACGGCAAATGAGTGGTATTAACACATAACTCGTATTCGTCCCGTCTATACTTCCTTATCTCGCTTTTCATGGCTTTCCGAGAATCGCTTCAAGTGACAAATGCTTGGATGGCGCTTCACGTGCCAAGGTTGAGTCCCTAACCTGTAACTCTATGACACTGGTCATCTCTCTAATTACATCACTGTCTATGAGACGTTAAGACTTACTTGCTTATCTCTAGCCAGATTGTATCTTCCACTACACACGTTCCCTTCCCCGACAAACACGCTTGTGAAAATTGTTTATTTATGAGCACGAATTACAATTTCGATAATTTGAGTAGTGCCGTGCTAGATAATTCTTGCACAATGAACGATTGTGCATTAAACGCTTCTAAGAAACTTCCTGAAATATTTTTATTCAAGCCAAACTTCTGCATATTGTCACTATTCAACGACAGTATAAATAATCTGTGGTTACTTATACATAATTATAATTTATTGGTTTGTGGACGAATGCCATGCTAATGTTTTGCTGATCATACTTGTGTCGAATGACAAAGTACAAATTAGAAAAAGAATAAAAATATATAAAAAACACAAAAAATCCCAGAGGAATTTTGTCATTTTTTGTTAATTATTATATTAGATAACAAAGAATCCTAAAGATACAATTCAGTCGAATAACGACACAACGCCCAGACACAAAAATAGAGCCAGATTCCCGATATGAAAAAAATAGAAATAGACAAAAAAACAGTGAACAGTGGACAACAAACAAAATACAATAGACAACACAAGTTAAAACCAACGAAAAAATGCAACATTTCGGGAATTGCGATCTGTTCCCGTCTTCAGGCTGAGACACAGCTGGTCGAAACACCAAGATGCGAATGACGTTCATATAAACCCCAGTTTTCTAGTGAACTTCATTCGCATCTTGGTGTTCCGACCAGCTGTGTCACAGCCTGAAGACGGGAATGGATCGCAGTTTCCGAAACTTTGCATTTTTTCGTTGTTTTTAACTTGAGTTGTCTATTGTTTGTTGTCCATTTTTCACTATTTTTGTCTATTTCGATCTTTTTTCATATTGGGAATATGGTTCTATGTTTGTGTTTGTCTTTTGTGTGTGGGTGTTGTGTCGATGTTCGACTGAATTCTATCTCTAGAATTCTTTGTTGTCTAATATAATAATTAATGTTTAAAAACTGACAAAATCCTCTGGGATTTTACTGTGTGTTTTAAATTTTTTTTTGTTCTTATTCTCTTTTGTACTTTGAAATTCAACACAAGTTTGATCAGCAAAACATGAGCAATGGCGTATGTCCACAAACCAATAAATTCTAATTGTAAACTTCCATTGCAACAAACATATAAAAATTTTACTTATGCATAAGGTAGCAAGAGTTATCTAATATATTTGAGCAATAAAAGGTAAGGAGAATTTTGAACAAGACATTCTAAATATTTACGAACAATTCTGAATTATAATATATTCAAGTTTACAAACATCGCTGTTGAAATTTTCCAGTAAAATTATTATCACCATGGCCTAGTTTATGCAAGTGCAAGTGAGGCTTTCTCGCCACACAAAAATGAACATAATCCATTAATTAAAAACTCTATTTTTACAATGATTTCATAAACTATCTTGCATTTTTATTACGTACAAAACGCAATTCGTATATAACACTTTACATAATTATATTTTTCTAAGCGAAACGTATACATTCAGAGATAAAATGGGTGAATGCACCCAGTTTCCATACATAACATACCTCATAGAACTTTTTCTTCATTACAATACTTACTTGTATTGCCAAAAATAACTTCTATCGTTGTCGCATTGTTTTCGCCGAGTGCCCTATGAAATTATACACAGTTAATATATGCTAAAATATACCTAGAATTTTATGAATACCGTTCTGAGTGTTTATGAGTCTAACATTTTTAATTTATTTTCGATGATCCTGCAAGAAGTCTTAAAGAAATACGAGGAAAAAGGCATACATGTGCCAGGCAGCCTACTTTTATTTTAATCAGAAAAACTTTTTAACTTGAAACAATACTAACCTTAGAAAGGAATTAACTTGATATAATACAAACAGTAGAACCAGGTATTGTGGGAACTCACTGGAAAATGTGACTAAAAAAGGCAAAAAACGTAAAATCGTTATTTTTATTTACTTGTACGATGTTTAGTAAGGAAGGGAACAAATGTGACAAATGTCATATACCTCAAGCCTTGATTTATGCTGTATTATTTAAATTTAAATACTGAAATTTAAGAACCAATATCAGTCGATGGTTAAAAATGGACAGCATGACGAATTAAAAAATATTTAACTTATTTTATTAACGTCAAATTTGTTTCCAAAAAATGTTTCCTAAACGTTTTCACAAAAAATTGTTTCCAAAAAGATATTTATGTAAATATTTTTATTTATTTATTTTTTTATATTTAACTCCATAAATATTGCAACTTGTATTTTAGCCTTTAACAGTGATTCAATATCATGTAGAATGTAAATACAGTAAGTTAGGTTAGAATAGTCGTAGGGAGTCAGTTATAAGTGCGTTATAATCTGAATTGTTTGTTTATTGTTAGTCATTTACAATAATTTGTTTAATGTCACTTCAATTTAATTTAGTTTTGCATACTAGTGAGAAGTGCAGTTTTAACGTGGTGATAATTGTGTCACAGCCAGTTAACACTTAACACAACAGGGAAGGGAAAGTTGGAAACATGGGCTGAGAAGATACCAGCGACATTGAGCTAGCGTGGGAGACCGAGCTCTAAGGCTGTGAACTAGGCCATATAAGGGCAGGGCTACGGTTAACCCCATGCTGTGGAAGGTAATATTAATTTTGTTAGTAGTCATCACAAATGGTTCAAATTTTGTAAATAAGTTCAAACATATGTTAACGTTAATATGTGTTAATTTAGGAAAGAAGGATTTGATAGATATGGAGGAAGGACGGGTTTCGTAATGTCAGTCAACCACAGAGAGCTGCGATTATGGTTGGAAGTTAAAGAGGGCGTTTCTAGGAGAGATCACCGCTAGGGAGCGAAGTATATTGTTAAGGGGGGGAAGCTCTTGCCGTGGCCGTCACGAAGTGTGAACGAGCCTGGAGTCGCCGCTGTAATCGCGAGAGTCCGCGAATTTAATTACGTTCTTGTCGCGGTGACCAAGGTGTGGAACCTCGCGAGAAGTCGCTGCTGCGAGTAGACACGATAGTCCGCGAATTCACACAAATAAGTGTACTCTCTTTGTGGTCGTCACCAGAGTGTTGGCATACCTGGAGTTGCCGCGAAAGCAGGGGTGTACGGTCCAGTATTGCAAATACATTTATATGTAAGACTCATTAATTCTCGTCATCAAAGGTGGACGCTCAGGATCGCCATAGTTGAGGAAGGAATCTTAAGAGGGCAGGTACATAATTCAACGTTAAAAAGCATTAATCTATAACTGTAGGTTTCTTGAAGCCAATATGCCAAAATTAAACAATAGCAATTCTAGACAATAGTTTTGCCAACATTTTAAACAAAATTGTTTCCAGTGTTACGAACTTGTGAGGCACAGTCTCTGACGCCGGAACCTCGTGCATTTAACTGCGGTGCAAGAAATCACGTGTAACAAATGAGTAATTCTGGACAGATATTGAGTCATAAAATTGGCAAATACCATTATCTAGGATTGTCGTTGAGTATTTTATCCATATTGGCTTTGAAAAAAGCGTAGAAACGTCAGAAGTAAACATTGGAACAAACATGGCTGCGACCAGCACACGACAGCAGCGCCGCCTAGAAGACGACGGAGAAAACAAACATGGCGATTGCAGCGCCGCCTAGAAGATGACGGAGAAAACAAACATGGCGATTGCAGCGCCGCCTAGCAGACGACGGAGAAAACAAAGTGCGAGACCAGCGCTGCCTAGCAACCAACGTTTGAATCATGTCGTCACGAGCAGAAGACGAAAAAAATGTGACGCCACAAGCAGACGACGTAAACAAACATGGCGGCTGCGAAGCAGATTACGTAAGACAAATGAGAGTCGAAAAAAACCAAATTTGAAAATCAAAAATCAAATTTGGAAAAACCAAATTTGGAAAATCCAAAAACCAAAAACAAGATGGTGGACGTGACGTCAGTAAACATGGCGGACGTTACGTCAAACAAGATGGCGGACAGTGACTTTATCCAAGATGGCGGCCAGTGACGTCACGGCGGCCATCTTGATTGCGTCATCAGCCGATCCACTGCTCCACACCATCAACCCTCTGCGCTTAAACCGTATCTCGTCGGACTGACAGTTGACAGTCCAAGGTCGGAGTTTTAGAAATATGTAAAGAAATATTTTCCGGTGTTACTATGAAGTATAAGTAGAGCCTCATTTAAATATTTGAACATGTGTGAAAATAAATGTAGGAATTTCATTACGTACCGACAAACCCGAGACAAAATTTTCTTGCAATTTGTTATTATATTTATTTATATTTATGTAATCTATTCATTATTTTAATGTGTTTTAATATTTAAATTTAACATTCTGATTTCAATTCCTTGTCATTTTTTTTAGTTTTAAAATAATTTTACAAATTGATTTATTATAAAAAAACTTAATTTTAGATGTTACTGAAAGATTTTGGTTTCAAAAAGTTTGTTTAATTTTCCTTACTTCATTCTTTCAAAGATTTATTCCTAATTGTTGTACCCCACAGTACTTTTATTGTAATTTTATTTATTTTATTTCGTTTTTGCTTTAAATTTATTATTTCTGAACTCCTAATTTTTTATTTAAAAATTTTGGTTTTCTTTTTCTTCTGAATTTCTTTCCGTGTTTTAGAAATTGAATCTTATTTATTTTTACAATTTACTATTCCAAATTTTTAACTAAAAAAATTGTATTCAAAATTATATTAAATAATTTTAAGGACTATTTTAATTTTCTTTCTTTTTTTTTCTATTTTGAGATTTTTTACTCTAGTTTTAAATTTGTTGTTCTTATTTTGTTTTTATTACTTTTATTTATTTTCTTCAAATAATCTTTTCCATTTTTTATAAATTTTTCCTTATACCGATTTTACAACATTTTTTTCCCAAAGTTTTACTTCGAAATATTTCGTGTAAAGATTTTGGTTTTGAAATATTTTCTGTCGCTACCAGATTACTTTATTTTGATCATAATTCATTTTTGAAAAAAAAAAAAAAAAAGAAAGTTGACAATATAGTAAACATTGAAAAATGTAATGAAATAAAAACATTTTAAGTATGAATAGATTACCTGGATGAGAATACCAGGTCATAGATGTAAAATTATTGTATTGTATTTTCAGCGAGATTCTTAAAATGTGCTAAAAATTTCTAGTAATTTGGACGTCTGAAAGGCGTGAAAATTGGGTTGAAATATTCCGTTACATTTTCAATACATATGTAACTCTGTTACATGATGGCAATAAATGATTTCGCTGGGGTAAGGGAAAATTCTGAATGTGAGAATTTTGAAGGTGGATAAAATAGTTTGAATTGTTAATATATGCCCATATGAACAATTTTATGTTATTTAATGTGTCTGTGTGCTTATCCTGAGTGTGTAATTTGTCGCCGATATTATCTAACCTCTTTTACACTCCTTAAGAGATCTATAATTAGCGTTGTTAAACGCGGTGAAGTGTAAAAAAGGAGGGATAATTCTAATGCAAAAGTTGGTAGGTATAAAATGTGGGAAAATGTAATGTCGAGGGGTGTAAAAATGGGTGGTTTTGCAGAATATTTTATTTGTACTACGTATTTTATGTTTCTGTTACAAGCTGTATAGCCATTTCCTCCTTTAAAATTACTAAACATTTCTAATTCACGTTTCTAAATTTACTGTTCGTGTCCTTTCTCCTTTCGTCAAGCTTATAAAATGATTTGCTTTAATGTTCATAAGTACCGTGTATCAGTTTAATTGTATGTGAAATAAATAATTGTTTGTTGTTAAAAATACTTTACCGATTATAACAATGCCATTTAAACAGTTTTTCTTTTTTTTTTTTTTTAGTTTACATTTTATATTAAATCAGCCGTCAATAGTGGTATATACTAAATAACATTATTACATAAAGTTTAGAATTCTTCTTATATTAGCACGTAAAATGAAATAATAAAACGGGCAAATTTAATTTTACGAGTATTTCAAGTTAATATGATAATAAACTGAAATTAGTGCTACGTGCCTTCACTGTCAGGTCGAATAGAGGAGCGAATACACTCTATCTTTAGTTACTCCCTTCTTTCTACACTGCAGTAAAATGTTGAAAGCTCTGACGGAATATTAAATTAGAACCCTTTAGCTGGAGCAGAAAAGAAATCGGACATTTTTATTAGAAGTGAACTGTGAACGTTGACGGGCAAATTGAATTTCCGAGCGCGGTGACATAGTACATCCCGTCAATAAGTCACCACGAGTGGAGGGATCACCAGGGAAGACTTCTCTCGTGGAAGAATAGACGCAGAGTTGTGATCCAGCTGAGCAGTGCGAGTCACCCAATGGGCAACATGCCGATGTGATAAATATTGTCTATATTTCAATGGGCGCATTCTAACACAACTCTAAGAGTATCTCACAACGTTATTTGCATTTTGAATTAAATGTAGCTATTCACGCGGCGATTATCACGTGACAGCGAAACGCGCCCGCATTGGCGTGACGTCACTGACCATGCACGGCTCGTTCCGCCAAGGCGCCGGGTATGATTGTTGGCCGGCACGTTGTGAAATGTGGCTGTAACTTGTACCTACCGTTATATACTTATTAGTAAGAAATGGAGAAAGGTTTTGTAAAAGCACAGTCGGATAACTTACCGCAAGTTGATACTTTCATGGTATTAAATTATTTCAACTCTAATTACTTTGACGGCGCGGAAACAAGAGGAGTTAAATTGCAAAGGTAAGTATCCAAGCTTTACACACGCGATCGTTAGCAGTACATGTACAGCGTAAATAACAATCTACGTGTATATAAAATTTTATATTAATAGCATTATCGCGTTCTAAAATACTAACCTGCCAAAAATTGCGACATTTATATATTTTGTTGCTAAATAACTTTTGAGAACATTGTTTGTCGCTTCGGTTAGCCACAACATTATAATTTAGTTTCACATAATAGTGAGTAATATGAAGCTGTACAAACGAACAACAGTTTTATTTAAAGCCTTGCAAGTTTGGTGCGATACATTTTTGTGATCAGTGCATTGCACTACGCACAGGAAATTGGCCTACGGATACACATTTTCACCGTGACGGCCAGTGGCACGGCTTGTTAAGATGGAAAGGAACGACTCCGAGATGACGGGCGACGAAGTGTCTGTGGCCGTCAAGGCAGGTAGCTTTCAACCGGCATTTGTGACGGCTCGCGGGGTGTTAGTATAATTTTAGGCCTAACGTGTCCTTCGGCGTGTCAACGAAATTCGTGGACAGTGTAACATATTCTTCTCAACAATATACATCTATACGTCTATCGGAATTGTAGGCCTAATCAAAATTTTTTATTTCAATTGAATAATATTTTAAAAATTCATATATAAAAAACACGCAATATAGAATTGCAAATGTTAAGTAAATTATTATTCTTAATACAACTAGTAAAATTACTTTTCGCTTTAATAACAAAGTTTATGTGCATCAATAATACATTACTTCGTTACATTAGATACACAGAAGTTTTTATGACAAGAATAATTTCAAAATAAAGAAATAATAAGTTTTTTTAATTAGTATTAGGTCAGATTTAATTACAAGTAAAAAAATTATTTTACAGATCAAGTTAGGAAAGCTACGGAGATTCAGCGGTAGGGTATGTGAAGCTGAAGAGAGAAACAAATGTATGCACTGTTATTGGTAAAATCTGCCCCGAACATAAAATACACAAGGCCATGATGTTAAAAATTGGTTTTAATATGTATACTAATTTAGTAATTTTACTGGACAAAAGAGAGAATATTTTTAATTGATTGTTGAATGAAATAACATTGAATATACCTTATTACATTTAACAAGTAGCTGTTGTTTTAGAAGGCTATTAAAATACTTAGTTACACAATAAGAATATTTCTTAGGTCACAAACAATTTTACAATATCGGCTACTATTTAGGCCTGTGTTTACAAATAACTCACGAAGCTGCACTGTTAAGTAGGCAACCCAAATTGTTTTGATGTTGAATGCTACAAAACCCGTAAATACAGTTTTATAAATGCTATGGAATATGTTTATATTAGGCCTACAGTAAAGTAAGTTCTTAAGTACCGTTGTATTAATAGCACGTAATGTAATTTTCACAGACGCAAATTAGTATTACCGTCGCTAAAACATTACGTAAACATCGGGGATAAACTGTAGCGTAAATGGACGGATTTATGCAGAAAGGAACACACACACAATTAAACTAAAACTGAGATAATTATATGAGATCAAAGTTTTCTGTCAGTTTGTAAAAGTAAAACATATACAAACAATTTTTCTGGGCTCTAGAATCTCTCAAAATATTATGAGTTGACGTTAAGAATTTTTTCAAGGATATTCTTTGAAACTTCTCTGTCAACTTGGTATGATTGTTAATTTTTTACAAAATAAATAATTTTATCGTTTGGTTCCCTTCTGCAAAAATCCCTCTAAATAGCTTATGGGAGGGCCAACAATGTTTTTATGTATATGATAAAAAAGACGTTAATTTTATAATTTGGTACTCCGGGGTAACAAAGTGATTTTAATAAGAATCACGAAACAATATGACGATCAATAAGACAAAAACACAACAAGAAAAATAAAGGATAACGGTGCTGGTGTAACACTACTCTCGACACATTGTGATAACAATAACACAGGTATGTTAACATTTGTACTTACATCGAAATGCTCTTCACTAATGTAAACGCAAGATTTTTCTGAGACGTCACTGACCTCCCGCCTTGCTGCTT
>PNEQ01122432.1:0-41844 GCA_003012365.1 Medauroidea extradentata
CTAACTACTAGGCACTGCCATTTTCGGAAGTACAGTTTTTTGGAACAGTTACATTCTATCGAGAGAAATCAAAACATAGCATGACGTGAATTCAACATGATCTAATAAGTCGGTCAAGATTACATATGATTCGGACAATTAGATGTTAGGCACTCCGCCGTTAGGCACTCCGCCGTTAGGCACTCCGCCGTTAGGCACTGCGCCGTTAGGCACTGCGCCGTTAGGCACTGCGCCGTTAGGCACTCCGCCGTTAGGCACTCCGCCGTTAGGCACTCCGCCGTTAGGCACTCCGCCGTTAGGCACTCCGCCGTTAGGCATTCCGCCGTTAGGCATTCCGCCGTTAGGCATTACGCCGGTAGTATTTCATTTTAGGCACTGTGCCGTTAGGCGTTACGACGTGTACTCACTGTTTTCATATGACACATCACTTTCATCACTCAAAATCTCTTTTGTATGTTTGTCTTTCGTTCTCTTCGTTTTTACTTTCTGGTTATTTTCGTCACTTACCATTACTTCAGGTTCCTTTACTTCTGTTACAGTTAGATTTTTTCAGCACGACCTGCAGTGATGACTTCAGCTCCTGGAGCTATTTTCTGCCTAATGCTTTTGTGTGCTTGAGGATATTGCCGAACTTTCTCGAGCAAAAGGCTCTCAAATGATTGACCTTCGACTGAGCATTGTCTGGATGTTCCAGGCTTTGACATCTCTTTACAAATGCTGTTATCCTGACTCTCTCCATCTGGAGGCCTATCTGATTGATGACAGGCAATTTCGATTGATGTACTTGGTTGAGGATCAGTGTCTTGAAGTTGATGTCCTGCTTTAGATTTCAGGTATCTTTCATAAGATTCTGGGTTGTAATTCTTCTTATCAACAACATTTCTGTTGAAGGGATGAAGTCCTCTTTTTCTGAACCCAGACATCAATTTTTTTTCCTGTATTTTGGTACCCATATTGTGTCTCTAATAGTGGGTGAGTTTGCTGTCCCAGGCAATTTTTATGCTTTTAAAAACAGAGAGGTCCATGGGTTGCAGCAAGTGATTGGTGTGTGGAGGTAATTTCAGTATTGTGTCATTTTCAACTGCACATTGTACAATGCGGAGATCAATGTGTGTTGAATGGCCATCAAATATCAGCAAACTAGGCCTTTAAGCTGCACAAAACTTCACAAATGTCTTCTTGAAATAATTGAAAAAAATGTCAGCTTCCATCCAACCATTACTAGATGCTGCATAGCATGTATTGCTGCAAGCTACAATTGGAGGTGCCATCCACAAGTCCCATATGTTCTTACCTTTGAATATAATGAAAGGTGGGCGCTTGTCTCCAGCAGCGTTACCAGCAAGCAATAAAGTAGTGTTTTCTTCCTGACGTGGTTCGAGAAGGGGGAGAATTCCATTCACCAACAACTTTTGTCTTGCTTGGGTCTAGTGAAAAGCTTGTTTCGTCAAGATTGTAAATTTGAGATGATTTGTCTAGTAACCCAAGAGATTCCAGAGTTTCTCCCAAGAAGTTGAAATATCCCTCTATAATCAAGGGTTCTGCTGCAGCTTTTTCTTCTGGCATATTTTACTGGTTGTGGCTTCTTGACAGACAACTTATGCCTCTTCTTGAACCCCAAAATCCAATCCTCCCCAGATACTCCATCTTTGAAAGGTATTTTTATGTTGTTGTTTCTGATGAACTGTCTAACAATTTTGAAAACCTCTTGTCTGCTCAACCCCCAACCCCATTTCTCCATTTTCTTGAGTCCTTGGGCCAATTTTTCTTCTTCCTTTAATGGAATTGCTGTCGGCCTTCCTTGTGACACACTTTTCACTCCTCTTTGTGCCACTGAGATGCTTTTGGAGTGTTCCATGTCTCGAAGCCACTTGATAAAGTGTGCACAAACCACGTTTTATTTTGTCTATAGCTGCGTGTAATTGTTCTTTTGTATTGTCTACACGTTTTGTTTTACGCTTATAATGCCGAACCATTTCCTTGATTTTCAGTGAAATCTCATTCTGGCATAAAGGAACAAGTAAGACTAATCAAACCTGTAACATAACCAAATTAACTTACTAATAACTGGACATAAGAAGCTACACTTATGCAAAATAAACATAAAACAAGCACTAAAACAGTAATGGGGCAAGTGTAACCACAATGGTTACACTTACCCCATATCCTCTGGTTACACTTACCCCTCTTGCAAAGATGCAGGGGTAAGTGTAACATCAGCAGTAACAATACACAAGCAATATTTAGATTAAATCTGATTCCACAGCTGAAATCTACGTGTATAATTCAATAAATGAGAGCACAATTATGTTTGCAAATGCAGTAGAAATGAAACTATAGGCAGTTAAAGTTACACCAGGCCACTTATGCTAGGCAGCAAAATGTAAGGTTTTATTTAATGCAAAGTAAAATATACAATTTGCGTAAACTTGTAATGCTTATGGCTTTAGAATGGTGAAAGACAGTGCACACAATGCTATTTCACTGTTAGTTATCCTATATGACCAATTACTATTGTCTGCATAGCTGTAGTTCCACTTGCCTCATGGTTCTACTTACCCCACTTGACCTTATTTCTTTTGATGCATGTCAGCAGGGTGTCTGAAGCTAAATATCTACCATCTTATTTTGATGCTGAGGTAAATTATTTGGTGATATGGTTTTTAAAAAATGTTTGATGCCATCTCAGATCACCATGTTTGTATAAGGGTGATTGAGTGTATGTTTAGTTTTTGTGTAAGTTACATGATATTAATAAATAACCATTTAAATGGAAATCCTAGATTAATTTTAATGTAGTAAAGTATATGAGGGTTGGACATAAGTTATGGCAACAATTTCTTTGTATGAGAATACCAGCATGTGTGGAAAGTGTGAAATAGCCATATAGCATGATGTATGTAATATTTGAATGGAGGTATTTAAGTAGATTACATGGCAGTACAGGTTCAGCATTTTCACACCCATTACAGTACATTTACGTGACGTAAAAACCCCATAGTAGTCCCCTACATTGTTTACAACATGCTGCCAACAATGTGGGATGCGAAGAATGCCGTCTCTGCAGTCATTTTCCTCATGAGGGAATCTGGTCATCTGTTGCTGCACAGCATTTGTGAGGTCCTGTTACAGATTGCCTACCACGCAGTGGTTCTTTTACCTTGCATATGATGTTGGAGTCACATGGAGTGAGTCTAATGAGTATGGCAACTGCTCCAGCTTTCCCATTCTAAATGCTGCTGTAGTCACCTGACATACTGTGCTTTTTGTAGTGCCACCGCGCCTATGGGTCGGAGAGGATTGGTTTAGAGATGATGAAGTTGAGTTAAAATTATTGCAGTGCTGTGGGTGTGGTTAGCTTGGTCTTCGGGCGCCACCTAGAGTTATGCCCGGCTAGGACGGTGGTGGTGGTGGTGGTGATTCAGGGTCGCGTATTATTCAGCTGGCGTGCCTCTCCTCCCTGTGGTGATGTTGGCTGGTTGGTCATGTTGGGGGAGCACTCGGAGAAAAACTAGCTCTCTCACTCTGTGGACTATTCTGGCTGTCCACACACGGCCCCTTGCCCTAGGACCGTAACTTGGTCAGCTCCTAAATTCCTAGTGAAATGACTGTACACAATACACTTAATTACTTGGTTGCATGTTGATTTATTTATACTGATGTACAACACTTGGTGATTGACTTACAATACACACACGAGGTCACAGCACTCTTATAATTACGTGGCTTAAAACTGTTGAAACTAACGTGGCATGTAGGCCTAAAATTAAATTAGCACAATGCAAAAGTGGCTGCTAGCTGTGGGCTAGTTGACAAAAAAACTCCAGAGTCGGCCGGTACCGAGAAAGTGATCTCCCGGCCCGAACGCACAGGCGTGGAGATAAAGTTGAAAGATGTTGGCGTTAAATGCACAAATCAAAAACATGGGTAAACGAGTGATGAATAAAACAAGTGATTAATAAAATATTATGTGAACAGAATTACAATTATTAGTGACTTGCAAAAGTTGAATTCCTCTCTGGGACATAAGTCCTACCATGTGGACTGTCTATGATGAACTGGGGCGAGACAATGGCCACAGGTGCGTGCCACAATGTTATTTGTCCTGTTATTCAGTTTTAAATGAAGATGAGGTGATACAAATGAAAATGCTTTGCGTGGATGAGTGCTGAATAATTATTGAAAGTGATTGGAATACATCCATACTGTAACACTTGTGAGAAACAATTAAAAATATTGAAAATAAAATACTCTTCAAATAATTACGTGACCATGTGACTTAAAATTAACATAATACCCTTTCTTATAATATAGTGTGATCATTGCCATTGTTGATTACAATAACAGAGTTCTTAATTAATTTTGAAATGTTGAAAATAAATGTTTAAGTCTTTGAATGTCTGTTGTTATGTTGATGATGGGCGGGTGGTGTGACGTCACGTGCGTGGCAATAATTTGAGTGCCAGTGTGACGCCTTGGTTTGTTTACGTTGCACAGCCTAACATTGCCCTTGAAACTACACTGAATTTAATATTGCACTTGAAAATTAAAACACTGTGGTGACTTGAGGTGAGGTAGGTGGAGGGTGACAATACAAAAGAAAGAATCAGTCTAGGAGAGGGCCACTAGCTGACGTCAAGTTGGCCATACTTCTCAGACTACGGGGCTGGGACAATGAAAAAGTTGTTTATCATGGAAAATTATTATAGTGTCCAGCAAATCAGGGCAGTCCTCCATAACGCCAAATCATAAGTGTCTCAATAGGTTGTTTCTGCTGAAATCAACTATCACTATTCTGCCATGTGGAACAAATTGGAACATGGCACCCCTGACTTCAAACACATAAATCACGATCAATTTGCCATGGAAAGAATCTGATGGAATTTCTGCCTCCTGACTGATATTTGAATCCCAGTTTGTGTGCCCTGGCTTAAAGTTCATTGATTGTGCCTATGCATGAAAGGAAGTTATCGCCATCCTGTTGCCATTGTGCTAGGTGCTTGAACCGTATTGTTTATGGCAAATACCTTTCAATCTCCATCAGTGTTTGTGGTACCTACTTGGATGCAATCTTGCACAGATGCAGATCATGCTGCAAAAATCTGTAGGTGGAGTGTTTCTAGGTGCTTTTTGGGCTTTTTAACACAATTAGTGTCTAGGTGTCTTAAGTAATGTCATTGAGCTAGGTGGTGCGACTGTAAACTCCCCTCTGTTTTCTTTGTGACCACTGCCACTGGATTCAAATGTTCTGAGCTGCACCTTTCAATTACGTCTATATGGCCATATTTTCTATCTCCTGCTCGACTGCAGGCCGAAGTAAATGTGCTACTGAATAAGGTTTCTGTACATAAGGTTGGTGTTCCCTGATCTGTAATTTACATTCTTATTCATTATTCAACCCTGAAAAATTTGAAAAGCTCTATGTTCTGACCGTAAAATTTCACAGATTTTTTTTCCCCTGAAAATACCACTCTAGTTTTATCTTGTTCATGTCCATCGGTGTAAAAAATTCCTGTTAAACAAAATTATATGCCACTTATAGCTGCCCTTCATCCTCATCTTCCACCACTATTTGCAAATTACATGATAAAACAAGGTTCTGTTTTCCCAAACTGATCTAATTCATTTTAATGTCACACAATTTTTAATTAGTTAATGAAATCACTTTGTTCCCTTAACCAGTCCACCTGTAAATCAACATGAGTACTCAATCCGTGAGCAATTAAAAATGCAAACCTCCCAATCTGTTATGATATTGCCACCACAATTATAACTTGTTTTGTAACCTTTATATTTCTTACCCTTGTAGCCCCCATCGATTGAAACATTTGAGACAGGCAACACAGCTATTTAGTTTAGACCAATTTACTTAGGTGGTCAAAATGTTCTCTTGATGTGGCCATTATTTCAGTCCCTGAGTCTATTAGCATACTAATTTCAAATTCCTAAATCTGGAATATATCCCTTTATGTAAGTATAAACATCCCTTTTCCCTGGAACAACTTATTCTTCCAGTTTACTTTCCTCTAACAATATCATAACATTTTATAATAATTAGTTGTTTAAATATTGCTTTATTTCCTGATTGCTGTGTGGTAGTTCTTTGAACAAAATATTACATTTACTAAATTTCCCTGCAATAATATCAATGGAGAAATCTGGAAAACGACCTCCCCTGTCTATCCGTTTAAATGTAGTCCTGGATTATTCTGGTGTTGATTTTGGTTTGGATGGTCAGTTTTTGATCTTGCCTATTGCCTCCTTGATCACGATGATGGATTCTATCATCCTTACATTCATCTGTGTATCCTCTCTACCAATTCCTCCTATGCTGTTGTCCTTTTATTCCCCTCTCCTCTTTTTCCCTTACTGTGGTTCTCTGCCTCTTGTTCCCGCACCCTACTGTCACCTCTATTCCTTTGCTGACTATCTACTTCTCTGTTTCTTGACTGCTCATCACTCACCCACCCCCTCAAATCATTGTTCTTCTGCTGATCATCAATCCCTTGATTTACCTGTTCTCATTCCCCTAATCCTTTCTCCGTTCTATCCCTGCGATCAAAAGACTCTAGTAAATCAGTGAGACCAATAATTTTCTTTGGTTGACTGCCCAAAATGCAATTTTGAATGTGCCATTGTAGACGATGAGTAGTATGTGAAATAAATCTTTCTTCTGCTAGTTTCTTTAGTTGCTGTGCTTGCATGTACAATCTCAGTACATAGCTGGCCATGGGGCCACTCCTACGCTGGTACCTGCCTGCGAACAATGCAGAAAATCACTCTGCATATACTCTCCCCAATATTATTGCAGGAAAGCAGCTTTTGACTTAAAAATTTGTCCACTCCATGTCCTTCTAACTTGCCCACTCTGCTGCAGCCCCACCCAATCTGCTGATGAACAATTGTACAGTGAACTCTCGATAACTCGGACTAAAAGGAAGAAAAGCTGTCCGAGTTACGATTTGTCCGTGTTATCGAGGGGTGTCCAGGGAGGTGGGGTAATCAGTCATTAATCACAAGAAACACAAAGAAATTAGTACGCTATGATTTCTACATGAAAAAGAGGCTGCAATAAATACTGTTTTGTACATAACTATCGTATCAAGTTACTTGAGGGCCGCCATGCAGTGGGAAAATTAACACTAACGTGGAGGACTATAAAAGAATGTCAAACAATGTGAGCAGTCAGATCTTTATTTATTTTTTTATGTTGCTGCTTCTGGCTGATCTTTTTTTTTTATGTCTGTGCTAGAAGCTGGCACCAAGGCACCCTTCTATCACGTAAAAGTTTTCGTCTGGCTGGCGACAGGCAATGTGCGTACACATGTGAGAGAGATAAGAAATGATCGTTGGAGATAAGCTAGGGAGGTTGCAAGCAGAAGTAGTCAAGGTAAACCGGTACAGTCTCATGCAATACAAACACCACACGTGACCACATGCATCTCACACAAGATGTTTACATTGAAAATACTGTGCGTCCGTATGTCACAGCGTTGAGCGTAGGGGCAGCAGCCAGCTGCTAGCCTGACAGTTACTCTACCCTTCTACAAAGTTATAAAAATAATTTTCCTCGTACACATGAATAAAAATGGTACTGTAATTAATAATCCTTCTGGGTCACTGTACATATGTGAACGCATTTTAACACTACTAATATTGAAATTTAATTTTATGTATGTAAATTGCATCATAGAACACATAATTTACAGTTTTATTCTTACACAATTTGTCATATTATAAAGCGATAAAATTTTAATCATGTTCTACAGAGTTCCCATATTTACTCGCGTAATCGCCGCATATTTTTGACCAAATTTTAGGCTCAAAAAATGTGGTGCGGCCTTTGTAAGGGGTTTTCAAAAAATTACCTTCTAAATTTTTTTGGTGTGAAATATTACAAATGTACATTTTCTTCTATATTTACTCGTTCATAACATAACCATTTCTTCTCAAATAAAGAAAAAGATTTTGTCTGTGTATAGTAAACATGAAAAAATTAAGACTACAAAATCGTGTTGCTCCATTCACGTGCGTCACTCAATGAAAATCGTTTAAAATTATCACGCGTAAGACGTTTACATTTTACGGTCCATTACATGTACGCTATTATTTCCCGTGAAGTAGTTTATAAACAAATCCTATTCACGCTTAAAACATTACAACTCTCCAGATGCAGTTTCGTTATCAACAGAGCATCATCAACCAGCGAGTGTGACTCATCATGTCTGGCTTGGGCATTGATGTTATGTTGTTCTTTCACCACCCACATCGTCTCTTGAAAACATCATTGTTAAAGGGGCGTAAATCCCTTTCACCAATTTTTCTACATCGCAATGTGAAGCAATTATTTTTAATTGTTCTTTAATGTCCGGAACAAATTGTTTTGCAGCTCTAAATTAATTGCACATACCAGAACAAAATAAGTTTCCCGTTTATGTTTCATTGTATCTCTTAGTTACCGGCATTTCACAAGCACCACACTGAAATGTTTGTTTACGACACACGTACGTGCCTGGCTCGCAGGACGAAGAGGGAGGAAAGATAAAGAAGTGAGAGGTTGGCCTGCTGCGTTGCATCTTTACTCGCGCGTCGCGCACCTTGCTAGCAACATTTTATCACACGGAACTTGCCAGATATTTACTGTGGAATTATTAAAGGCTAAGTAGCAATGGACAACTACGTTATAAAGTTTAATACTGTTCTAAAATATAATGTGATGAATTTTAATCCTGCAGAAATGATTTTTTATGTCTTTTAACCAAAAAGTAATTAATTTAAATTATTAAAATTTTTTTTTTAAGAATTCTGTCCGAGTTATCCGAAGTCTGGAACATCGAGGTCCGAGTTATCGAGGGTTCACTGTACTTGTTTTATTGAGCACCTTAATGTATTCTGCATTCTTTAGCACCACCCGGAACCCTGTTGAGATATAATGTGTAATTTATTTATCTGCCGCTGAATTGCACCTCACTCATTCAGATTACAGTTTTAAAGATTCCATGTGGGCTCTTGCAAGAGCTTAGGATAGCATTCCTAAATCAACCCTGAATAATAATGCCTGGCACAAACTGTAGCAGACAATCATTTTCACTGAAGAAACTGAAGATTAGCCAGCAGACTTCCGAGGATTCACTATTTCTCATGAAAAAATTGGCTTGATGCAGTGTGCAAAGACCAGAACCAGTCCTGAAACACAGAACTGCAGGAAAACAATATTAAAGAACGGTTCTCTGTTGACTGTGATGTTCCTATAGTGCACCATTACACAGATGGATAGATTGTTGAAATGGTCACCAACAAGAATAAGATGAGCAGGAAAGTGAAGATTCTGTTGTGCATGATACTTCAAAGAAAAAAATACACAGGTAGAATGCATTTTTCACATGAGTCATCTGATTGTTGGGCTTCAGTAGCGTAGCTTCATAAGTGAACATATATTGAGTTATACCTCCTAAAAACAACTGGTGGTAGAGAAGTCAAAGCAAACTAGCATTGCAGATAGTGTGATGATGAAACAGCCGTTCCGATTGATACAGCTACAACTGCACATGCTGATACAATTGACAGCTAGTAACATTTAATTCTGATGTGTGATGCTTTCAGTTTATAGACAGTTAATTTATTGCTATTGCTTATCTACATTGATACGTGACAAAACAGTCTAAATTTATTTCAATAACTTTGTGTTTGTAATCGTGATATCCAGAGGTATTGTTTTTGTGTGAAAAGTGTAATGTGTTTGTGGCAGTGACTACACACTTTCCAGGAAGCGTGTATCACTTATATGTCAACACAGCAACAACACAACACCGCAGCTGCAGTTCTACACCTTCCCTGATCCTTCTTCATGCCTTGTGGCTCCCTGCATGCACCTACCCACAGTGATAAGAAACACTCACCTGCAAGCCGTCCTTGGCTAGCTTCATGAAAGAAGGTCATTCAGCCAATCTGGAGTTTTACTTCTGGGCACATTACGTATAAATAGTATATAGATATTTTATTTCTATGTTATATAACTGAAAAAAATACAGGGTGAGTCTGGAGGAAAGGTACATGCTTTGAGGGGGGATAGTCCAGGATTGATGTTAACACAAAAATGCCCTGCTGTGCGCCATAATCGTGGATGTTTTAAGGCACCAGATCGTGCACATTTATTTAGCAAAAGACAAATCAGAAAAATATTACAGTTTGTGATTAAATTGTGTCATATAACCATTTTGTTTATATAAATGTTTATGGAAATGTGATCATCTCCAGGCCCAACTAGTGAACTTTCATGAATAAATTAGATTATTAGGAACTATTTCATAACCATTTTGTGTAGTGTATGTGAAGTAAAGGGAAACACCACATTATTTTGATATTTGGTAAAAAGGTCTGTTGAATAATGTTAATGGAAGTCAAAATAGGCTATCCATATTTCTTACTTTGTCACATAGATTTTGGTGCACAGTACTTAGAGGCAGTATTATTGTAGTTCTGCAAATAGTGTTATGAAAAATTATACTTCTGAAAGTTACTTTTGCATTGTGTCTTAATTTATTATATGGGGCACGATAGATACCAAATTTTATATAGTGTTTCATGTAATCAATTTTTTATTTTAAATTTAGGTTAATGTTTTGGTTTGCCAGTATGTTTTTTTTTATTTATAGTAGTTCTGTTTGAATTACACTTTTTTAAATGGTTATATTTATACTGGAGTTAACTGTGCACTGTTGATTACTTTTTAAAGACTGTTTCTTTACCTATGTTGGTTACAACTGAGAGATTATTGTATTTGTTACATAATGTTTTTAATGTAGTTTGGTTTCTGAAGTAAGCGGATTGGATCAACATAAAAATGCTATCTTTGCTTCAGTTGTTATATCTTGTACAACACGTGTGCTTTAATTAGGAGGGTTTATTTTCTGTACAATGTTTAGTGCACAAATTACTTGCCGGCTAACCAAGCGTGATTGTGCAACTGTAACACATTGAGTTTTCATTTCGAAAGAATCCAGGTTTGATTCCCAGTCCAGGCCATCATAGTTTTGATTTTCAATTGTTTCTGGAATCACTCCAGGTGAATGCTAGGATGGTTCCTTAACATAGGTTACAGCTGCATCCTCTCTTATTTCCTGTCCTTTTGTGAGAATGTAACTCTCTCTAATGACCTTGCTATCTATGATATTTAAAGTCCATTTCAAATAAAACAATAAATGAAAACTAGCAGGTTAGCAATTGACAGAAATATTTTAATTTTACTATGATCACGGAAAATATCCTTTAGACTTAAAAATCTTGGGGAAATTTTTATAATTGTTCTGTTTGCCAACCCTTGGTTACAGATAACCTTTGTACAGACATGTGAACTTTGGTCAGTCCCATTCTCCTCTCACACTTTTTTAATTGTATTTTTCCCCTTCAGTTAAGATGAATTTTTCCATATATTTTATGATCATGACTAAAAGTTTATAGTTATTCTACAAGTAATTAATGTTGTATAGAGATAATATCTCTATACAACATTAATTACTACTACTATAACACTATATTATAGTGTTATAGTAGAACATAGACACACGTGTTTAGGCCAGCAGGGCATCACATTGATTCAAATCCTTCAAAACTTGAAATATTTTGTGTACAGGTTTTTCTGCACGCACATAGAAAAACTAGTGTTTGGCATGAGACATAATAATTTTATTTTATGTAATTTAATTTTTTTTATTTAAAACTCTATTACTCAATTATTTGTCTGTCATCTAAATGGTCAGCATTAAAAGTAATGAGAAGTTCTTAAACAGAATCACTACTTTCAGTGTTAATATATCCTCTTCTTTTTATACAGTTAACACGTAACCTTCTAAAATCCTAATCTCTTATTTCATGGACTACAGGGTTGCAAAAAAGTGCACCAAAAAATATGAACATGAATTATTCAGTCGTTATTTTAAACATATGTTAGATGGGTAGACTATAACCATCTGTAAAGTTGAGCTAAATAAGGCTAGCAAACACAATGAAATGTATGTATGAATGTGTCCACTCAGCGCTCTCTTTATGGTTGTGTCATATGAGGTAGAAAGGAAGGCCTCTCCTTCAATAGCCAGGCTATGATACAATGATACCGACTTCATGGAATGTAGAGACTACGAGAATGTTTGCAATTATCTGCTTCTGTTTTGGGCAACATTACATTTGACTGTAAGCTTTTTAAACTATAGAGCACCAATATCATTGGGTGTAAAAGGCATTTATTTATTTCTTGTAGCACAATACTGTATTTCAGCCTCTCTTTTTCATCAAACCGTTTTTAGAAATGTTTTTTTTTTTTATTATCAAACCAGCAAACTATGCAAGCAAATTGGACATAAATTGATCATAACAGAATCCTCTAGTGGACACCATTCTTTAGTGTGTTAGTTGATAGTAGTTAAAGTTGTCACAAACTAGCAACCACATATTCAGGTCAGCATAGCATGCACAAAGGTAATAAAAAGTAGTGCTTGGACAAAATGTCCATTTATCCATCAGATGTTGCTATTACAAGTTTTTTTTTTTTTTTTTTTTTTTTTTTTTTTTTTTTTTTTTTTTTTTTTTTTTTTTTTTTTTTTTTTTTTTTTTTTTTTTTTTCATTTATAAATGATATTCTGTATTGTCAACTGAAGTTGTTACACTGCTGCAGACCAGCCATCTCCATTAACACCCATCCTGTGTGATGGTAGTTTTTTTCATAAAGAAAAATTTTTGTTTGTTGTCCATTTACTGAAAATCACACATTCCATTTTTGCAGACATAATCTGATACAAGGAGGTAAAGTAATCATTAACAATACTGATCATTTCATGACTTTTAAGTTATCTCTGGCCAAGAGTTCTATTCATTTTATTGAAATGCCACTACGACTTTTACTTGAAACACACTAGAGACTTCTAGTACATATAAACCTTTTTTTAAATAGACATCTTACTTTTTCCTCTGGTAAAGATTGATAATTTGTAGCTGAAACAACCATCTCCCTTAGAGTACTTTCAATTATTTGAGTTTACTGTATGCAGACTCGCCAACTTTTTCGATTTATCTGTAAAATATACGAAAATAGTAGGGCTCTTACGATTTTACGGGAACTTATAAAATTCTACGGATTTATGGACATTCCGCAGTTAGATGCACTTTTTTGAAGTCAGAAATAGCGAAAAACGGTTTGGCTCAGGTCTACCAACATAAACTGCACTAAACAGGTTTCGTTCGAATAACGTGTACAACAGCAGTAAAATAAGTTTTTAGTGGGAATTCAACAGTTGGTCACAATGAATAAGTTGTATGCACCAACGAGAAAATTACAGTTGAAAGCCAATCTGTGGCTTTCTTCAATAAGCAATTTCAAAATGGTGGAGTGCGTGTGGGATTTGTTTGGAATTCACTCAACGGAAGCTTTTGGTTTTGACGATGAAACACTATTCTGCAGCTCTTTTAATATGAATCACGCATATGGATACTGTTATCACGTGTCCAAGGCCGAAGTTATAAATTTGTGGAGTGTGTTTGAGAGGGCTATTCATACAAACAACATAATACGTATTTGGAGTAAAATACGTTTGTGAAGCATACATAAAAGAATTTCGCTCTGAGTGTAATTCGTGTTTATTATTATTTGTGAAGTTTGTGAGTTGTAAATGTATTTTTCCCTAATAAAATAACAAAACATGGTGTTGCCAACTATAAATTAGCTCATTTAAAACAATTCTTAAATTCTAAACTTTGCAGTTTTTCCCTTAGCAGCATTACCAGTGGTAATTGGGGATTTTGTTACGCCTGGCTTATTTCATAACATAGTTGCAGGTTGTGGGTGTCAATTACGTTGGGAATTTTTTGGATCTATGATTGTATTATAATAAATGTAACAAATACCTGCAATACTAATTCGTCTGGAAATGCAGCAGAAAAATTCATTATGTATAGTCACATTTTTATGGCATTGCAACATTATAAAAACCATTATGACTGTTAAGATGTTTGTCTATCGTAGTCTGATATTTTTCTTTATAGTAAGTGCAATACTGCTTTTTGTCTGTTCAAATAATTGCATAGGTGTTAAAAATAATTATAAGATGCACAATTTTCAAAGAATGGGAAGAAAATTCGAGTACAATATGGCTGTGCAAATTGTTTTAAATGGGTCTGTTTATGTGTGTGCTTATTTAGACTGGTTTCAACAACTTCCTGGAACTGTAAATCTGTTAATATCTTTAAAGTTTGGTAAATTTTCATTAATCGGGTCAAAAGGTGGGAGTAATGAATTTTGACACAAAATTGCTGTGTGCATTTTTCGTTAAAATTTAAGATCTAGTAGGTGTTTTACTAATTCTGATCTTGTAACGTTGGCAAGTCTGTGTATGTTATCTGGGGTAAGACGCCGGATTGCTCATAACTTGTTTTACTAGCCAGTTACTAAAATCTCGAACAAATCAGAATGTGCAAAAAGGTATAAGTGAAACTATTTGCAATAGAAGAGTTTTTGTACAAATCCTTTTTCTTTTCTATGCTTCAGATAAATGAATTTCTTTAGTCTTATCTGATATTCCATATTATGTAGTATGTTGGCAAGTAACCATTAAAAAGATTGTTATCTACCAGGAAATTACTAACACTAAATTATACAAACAACTCATTTACCTGGTTTTTGGTGCAAATTGAACTTAACAAATTAGGACTAAAAAATTTAACTTAAGTAATAAAGAGTTGATGTAAAGGAACTACGTGGATCTCTCCTTTCATCTACGCATGAGCTTCTTTCTCTGTAGGTCGTGTCCTAGAAGATATTGGATTTTTGTAAATAGATGGCTTATCCTTTCTCTGCTCTTCTCACTTCCAATGATGCTGCGCTTGGGCACGTACCTGCGTTGCCTCCCTGTCGATGCAGATACGGGTGTAGGGAGACTATTACCTCTAGAGTGTGTGTGAATGTGCGAGTGGTACCCCTCGTTGACTCATAAAGCGTTGTCAGCAGTCTCATGCCTGCTGATACTGCAACCACTGCTGCTGCTGCTGCTGCTGCTGCTGCTCTGCAGCAACATTCACCCGTTATGGAGACAAGGCTTTGGAGCTCTACTGGCAGCACCTACTCCTGCCCTACACAACAGCTAGAGTGTGCATGGGTGTGTATAGTGACAATCCTCATTCGTTACTCTAGCTTCTGCACCTGTATTATGGGGGTGTGGTAAGATACATTGTGTGGAATCAGAAATCATGTCTCAGTTGAGGATCCCTATTTATTTCCAATGCTATCCTCTCCATGTGCACCCAACTTGGTGATATTGTGCTGCCCTTGCATGATAACTTACCACTATCCACCGTAATCCCTACTTTTACATTAAGTGGCAGACCACATCACACTACTCCCAACAATGTCCCGAAGGCAACCAAAATTCAGTCCATCCCAGACACAAACTGCAGGTCTGTACATGTCCATGCTTATTCAGTGGGCCAGGTAGGCTTGGTAAAGCCAGCCAAATAGTGGTGAAGAAAACTGGGACTATAGCACCATTTATAGTCCCATTACAAACCACATAGAAAACTTTGCTACTTGCATGACCATTCTATTCACTTCCATTGATGAATGCGCATTACTCTATGGCCAAACCATAGCAGAATGCAGTGCGCATAGAGGTATCACTCTAACCCTTGAACTCTATTCTGTTGAATCCCTTGTCTTTCCTCCTAGCTACCATACTAGTCATCGAGCTAGTGTCTCAACTTGCACTCCCTAGGCAACAAGTTACTGTGGCATATCCTAACGATGTGTCACCATGTTACAGCATCCCCCATATTCCAATAGTCATTCTTCCATCCTTCCTCTGTTCACTCCCCTCTGTTTCCTCAGGCCCATCATGTGTCATCAGGTGATTCCTGTGCTGTTTGGAACCATAAAATCCTGCAGTCATTGTATTCTACTAGTTGTAATACTTTTGACAACATAGAAGCTTGACTCTAATTTTCAAATATAAACATAATAAAGGTACTTCAATGCACTCTAATCCCAATTTAAACAATCTTGCATCACCTAGTTGGTTTCATGCTTCACCATGCGTTTTAAGTCAATGCATGTGTGAACACACACGTGGTCCCCTTCAAAGACCAACTTAAAATCAGATCCTTACAATTTTGAGGTTACAGCATGACAGGTACTAGAGACATTCAAATATCTTTTGTCCCATTCCATTCTCTTTGGGTAGGACCCACAGATCGCACAACAATAAAAAATAATCATACACTTCTACTTATTTTCACCTCCTTACTTATCTTGGTTATTTGTCTCCTAGACATGAGCACTCCTGGCATTACTAAATTTGCGTAATGTATATAAACACTCTGACCCTACATATTCACAATGAACACTTACATTCCTAATACATCTGGATTCTAAACATATTCGCATCATTCCGTAGTTACGTTTCAGGTTAACTGAATCAATGTTACCATAAACCAATCTCTGTCTCTATCTTTACAGTTACATGCTACTTTACTTCGTGGCTTAAAAATCAGTGACGCCAAACAATTAACATTCACTTTGAATGCTCCAGGTTTCCTTACTTGGGAGTACATTTTCCTCTTACAAATTCAATTCAGCTCCACCAGTTATCCCATAGTAACATTTCAAAGTCAAAATTTGCACAATTTTTTGTTTGAGGCAACTCAGTAGTGGCAATCGCTCTATCATACCTCTGTTCTGTCCCTCTCTCTTTTGGTCAAGGCATATATGGGGTCCTTGGCTTCCTGCATCTATTTCGGTATCTCCTTTCCCCATTCTCTACCACCAGACGCTCATAGATATTCTCTCTCTGCTACTGGGAGAGCTTTCATGTCTACCCTTCATATCTTTCGGTGGTACTGTTTTGGAATCTTTTATCTAGTACATTGGTCCTTGTTGCTTCACAACTATGTACAGACCTTCCCATTTCTCTGTGAACTCAGCATGAAAATATGCAGATATACCCCTAATCTTTCCCAATTTTTTGGTTCCTGCTTTCTCTCCCTTTTCTCTCGGGTGAATTTACAGTGTGTTGCAAAATCCCATGTCAATATTCTGGGGAAACAATCCTCACATGTAGAGGAACAAAAAATGTTGTGTGGACATAGGTCCGAAAATGCACGGTTTCTGCGCTACAGTTCGCAATACTTGATATGTGGTTGATATTATGGTATGGATTCTTAACTTGTGCTCCCCAGCTACATGTTACAGTGGAGTGGGAGTTGACTACATGCTTTGTGGCAATCGTAAAAAATTTAACTAGTATATTTATGAAAACCTATTATTTGAGCCAAAATTTTTACATTTTTTAATCTTTTTTATTTTTGTATGTTATTTATGTAGCATGTATTTTTTATTAATAGTAGTAAGTGTTAATTATTTAGAAATTTCCTTCATGCAGTTTTTATGCATGGATATTGCTGAAATTTTAGTTATAATTGTGAGTATTTATGTTGATTTTTATGGTATTCTGACCATGAAAATGCAGTTTAGTTTGTTACTTCAGCACTTAAATCACCGTGCATTAGTTTCACCACACGTTAATAAAAAGTGGGCTGTTTAATCTTGAGTTGTGTGAAAATATCTGTTTTTTTATTTCTTTTCTCTCATTATTTAGCCATATATTTTGGTAAAATTACTTTTGATGTTTAGCCATATATTTTGGTAAAATTACTTTTGATGTTTCAACATTCTAGCAAGATACATGTTATTTTGCCTGACAAACAAGTTACTAAACCTTTTAAACATTGTCCATGCATGTATATTAGTATGTTTTGGTTTTATATCTAGGCTCTGAATATTTTCTATGTATTTGTTATTCTCATGAAAAAAACCCGTTGTAGGATTTGTTTATTTGAAATATTTTAGTTATCAGTTTTCTATTTCTCTAATATTTTATTGATTTTGGATTCATGAAAATGTTCAGCAATCAAATAAGTAAAACCCTATTGTCTTAAATGATTGTGGTGGAAATAGGTATGTTTTCTTTAGTTTGCTTAATTTTTGGTTCTATGTCTCATAAATTTACTGTAGTTTGTGAGCCGTTTACAAAATAAATAGTAAGCATCTAATTTTTGTTTCAGTCTGACCGAATTATAATACACAAAAATTTGTGTATGTGTCTTCTGGTGGCCGAAGTCCTGTTTCTTGCAGGAATTGGTCAGACGGACAAACCTCTGGTGTGCGGTATTGTTGCTGGTTTACTGCATTTCTTTTTTTTATGTGCTTTTGGTTGGATGTTCTTAGAAGGTAAGTAAAATCACTTTATGTTATTAATAATGTGTTGTAACGCTGTTATTCATAGATAAAGTGTGAGGAACTTAGTTTTTTTTTTTCAGACCAGTCGTGAGTTGGTTGGCTAAATACGTGCTGAAAATTATAGTTTTTGTAGTAATTTTTATAAAGTAGGCAAATACTTTTATTTCCATACAGTAACACATGCTCACAGAAGGCACACAAAGAAAATTCAAGTAAAAAATTAATAAGAGTTTGTTGGAAAATACAATTTAGTGTAGGGGCAGATTTATTTTAGATTTAGTTTGGAATATAGTTTGAAGTATAAAAAGACTTGGCGATATTTCAGAAAGACCAGCACCTTAGGTTTGAAACAGATGCTGAAATATAAAAAGACTTAGCGATATTTTAGAAAGACCAACACCTTATGTTTGAAACATATGCTGTTGCATTATTATAAGTGTAGATAATCATTCGATAATGTCAGAATTGTAAATAATTTATGTCTTAAATATACTTGAATCATTATACTCATGGCATAGCCAGATTTTGTTATTGTGAAGGAATAGATAATAGATGTGAGGTACTAAATCTGGAGAGGGGGTGTTCTAAATTCCGCTATCTTGTAGTTTTCCAAGGCAAGTTGGTTTTATTCCCTTTATAATCACACATGTTTTAAATACCTATTGTTGATGCTATACAAGTTTAATTTTAGTGTTGAAATGATACAGGTACCCTGTACAAAATATTTACCACCAATAACATATCGGATTCAGCCTATACAATAATTCCTTTTTATACAAGGCATATTTTCAAAGCTTTACTTTATTTTTGCTTTCATGGAGGAGTGAAAAATACAGTGAAATTATGTATTGCCATTCTAGTTATTAATATATTCCTATTATTTTTGCTATTGTTTTCAAGTTCTGTTCATATTCCACGGCTAATTATGTTGCAGCACTAAATTAAATGGCCATCATATTTTCTGTCATAGATAACACATCTGTGAAACTTCATGGTTATGAAACCATTAAATAAAATATTGCTGTTGGAATGAACGCTCGCCAAAGAAGATGGTGGATATTAGTTAACGCAAAATGAATTTGCGGTGAAGCAAGTAAGCACCAAAATTGGTGAAGCATACTTGTGTGACTAATCTGTTTTTTGAAGCGTACCTGTGTGGCTAATCTGTTTCGTATGATAATATCTACGGATTTCGTAAAACGTAAACAGAAATATTAGTTTGTGAATGTACAATTGTGGTTTGAAACATATTTTTAAACATTAGCAATTAAAATGTATGTTTGCCGGTGGTTTAAAAAACAGTGGAATTAATGTAGTTGCAAAATAATGCTTATTTACTGGAGTGCCTGTGTCTGGTTTAGCTGCAAAACTTTCTATGCCATTTGCTGTATTGGCTAGGTTAGAATAGTCAGTTGAAATGCAGGTTTATCAACCAGTTTTAACAAAAAGTTGGAACAATAGTAATGAAACAATTGTTTTAGTATTTTGACTAACGTAGTATTGCATTTAAAAAAGTACTGTTTAAGTCTTATTACATTTAAAGCTTTTAACTAATGTCAGTGTATATTTATTGTCCTCATAGGCTTGCTCAATGTGTTAGGTCAAATGTGTGTTAAAAATAAAATTTCTACATTTAGTAAAATTCACGAAAGTCTTTATAATGTTTAAAGAATATAAGGTAGAAATTTTAAATATTTTCATGCTTTGAATTTGAAAATGGTTTATTACATTAGAGCTATCATTAAAAGTATTTTAACATTACGGTAATTAACATTTTGAGGTATGTATTGAATTGGTTATCAGGTGTATCAATTTTGGGGTACCGGTTTGGAACAGCAATGGTAAAAATCGGCTTAACACTTTTGAGTTTAAACCTGTCTCCAATATTAAATTCCTGCTTGCAGTGATTTATTTACCAACATCTACAACTCTAGAACCATACATAAACTATTTCAAGAACATCAAACTTCAGTTTAATAACTTCAGCACACAACTACTCAAGTCTCTGTTTATTTTTTGCTTTTTTTGGAATTCTGAGAATGAAATATAAATTGGTGACTATACCGCAAATTCTCTTTACTTCATGCTACAGTTCACGCGTGGCAGTAGAGCTATTAATGTATAGTGAGTTTGCAGTCAGTCTGGAAAATTATGAATATAAAAGAATTTGCCGCATGGGTTGCAGCGTAATTGTAATTTAACAGGCATAATCACATATTTAACATGTTTCTTCTTAGAATTCCAAATAAGCAAAAAAATATAAATTTCAGTATGGTGACTGAAACCGAGTTTTAAAACATTTTATAACTATGTGGTGTTTGCATTGGTATAGCCATTAATTGGTGCAAAGAAAAAGCAGTATTTTTATGAAGAATACTCTAAGGAATATTTGTTCATAATTAATAAAATGGTAAAGCATTTGCATTTTGTTGTGTTTGCTTATGCGATTTGAACATATCGTTTGGAGGTATAAACGACATTTTAAATCATTTGAAGCCAGAGGAACATGAAGTATCGTGAGAAATATTCAGGCAACAGTTTTTTAGAAGTGGGGAAGATGATAGCACTATAAGGGCAGAGGGCTTGTTTGCTGCTATTTTGTTGGTGTGTATTGTACTGCTAAATGCATCCAACCATACGAGACAATTGTTTCGTATAATGTTCCCGGACTCTGCAATTTTGAAAAAATTACGCATGCGGGAGAACTAAGACAGCTGTGATTGTGGAAGTAATAGTCCATGGCACAAGAGAGAGCATTGTTCGTCATTTGTAGAAAGTATCATTTGCTTTTATATTTTGCCTATATGCGAAAACGAAACATCAGATCTAGCAGTAGATGCCATTTAGAACTAATTCAGTGTTCTTCAAATTGAAGACTCCTTAAAATTCGTTGAAGATTATACAAATGTGGATAAATGGGTGAAAATATCACTCATCTTGGATGTTTGTGATCAAATTTAATTCGCCAGAATATGTTGTGTCACTCAAGCTATTTCAACTTCAACCCATAGTAACACGGAATAGGACTCAGTTTGTTCCCATTTGTTAGTCTAAGTTCTAAAAAACATGTCCATTTGCTAGATGTAAGAAGGTGGGAAAATGCTATGAACAAGTTTTTAGTGAAAAATTCTTGAAAATAGCTGAACATGCAATTGTAGAATTTATTTTAAGAAATTTAAACTTTTCAAATTTTTACAGAAATTCCTCACTGTGTATACAATATGTTAATTTAACTTGAAAAGAAAATTAGATAGACCTATGGTTTTAGTGTGTTAACATTACTTAATTTAGTACGAAGTCCCATATAACAATGAAAAATGTTTACCTGGCTGAAGTAACGTAATAATTTTCTATTGAAAGTATCACAATGTGTCTGTCAATTTAAAAATGATCTAGGTTGACTTTTTTTATATATAAAAAGTTACGTTCCAGTAAAATTTCCACGAGTGATTTACGCTTAAGATAACATTTCATAAATACCTTTCTGATTCTAATTTCGAAAAGTTGGCAAGTATGCATGAGCTGGATGATAGGTTAATACATTTGAAGAAAACTGTAATTTAAAGGCATTTCAAAATATAGGGAATGTGAAGTGTTTTAAGATAGTGAATTTTGATTGATGTTGATAAAAGTATACAAACAAATACATACTTACCTCATCTTAACACAATAAATGTTACGACCTGAGATTGCATCGTTACGTTCTTCGAAAGTTTGCGTATGGTTGCTCGCAGCTACAGAATTACTATGCCATCCCCGCCCCCTTCCCCAAATGGCCTACCTTGCACCGGTATGGAAAATATTTTTAATAGATTTATTTAGTTAAAAGTTATCCAAAAAAGAGGTTGAAAGAATGTGAAACAACTGGTTTTCCCAGTGCAGGTTTATTTGGACGTGTACTCGCTGTGATTTGCCACTGCAGCAACTTGGCTTAAACTTGTGAGAACTGGGAATAAATACCCTCAAATTTTTCCACAAGCCAGCAGAGTCACACCATCATACCTCGTACAGTCACGACATTGCATGACCTGGCAACAGCCATTCTCTCGTAACAAATCCCAAAAATTTACTTCCTCAATTGTGGGAATGGAAATTGAGAATTGCAATTTAGACCTGTCTGAAACAAAATGTAAGCAAACTCTAAAAAGCCAAAATGGTATATGTGCCTACTGCAAAAGATGTCTCACACTGAGTGATGGTTGTTTACAATGTAATGGGAAATGTAAAATGTGGTACAGAAGAACACATTCAAATGTATAAAAAAAAATTACAGAATAGACAAACAAATCAATCAATAAATTGTATTGTGGTTAAATGTGATGATGATGCTGACAGTGAAGAGGATGTGGCAGAATAAAATGACTCGAGTATGTTAAATTTACCAGTCAAAATATTTTGTTGTGCATCAAAAATTCAATAAAGAAAACAATGAAGCAATTATAAATACAAAATAACATTTGTGTTGCAGGTGTGGTTAGATTGTATTACAAATTGTGCTGCAATACTGCTAAATATATTCATTGTTCTGAAGTTTAATTTTTTGTTTGTTTCTCAATTATTGATTAGTTTAACAGAATCAGTGGGTATGATAGTATCAAAGAATCAAATTTCACATCCCTACTTAAAAATTGATAATGCAAATGTGTTAAAATTGTTTCAATAATGTCTGGTTATGTTTTGTGTTAATGCTGCTGTTAGTGTTGCCAACAACTTCAGATTTACCAGAATGGACTTCTCTGGCACCTCAACGCACCACATACGACCTGTGGTGAAATGATTTTGAGTAGTACTATTGTTGACAACAAATTAAATTTAAATGCTGTCTGAAGTGTGGAAAAGTCAAACAAAAAATTAAGTTTCAACCTGTATTTTCAACGAACGAGTTTGAGCCTTAGATATTAGTTCCCATCCATCTAAATATAACTAAATCTGTCTCATTTTTGTGGAGATGAGAGACACATTTTTTTTAACTTCAAAATTCAACACGTTTGTATCTTTGTTTCCTGTGAACACACCAACAACTCGCACCAAAAAACCATTGCAACATAAACTGAAAGATACCTGTACACTTCTTGGAAAGGTCTACTTCATGGTCTTGTTGACAAATATTATCTGTCGGCATCAATTATACCTATGTATTAGCAATAGATTTACATCAGTAATGGTGTAAATTATGCATTACTGACTGCTTATTCATGTAGCATATAACATTTTTGAAAATAATGGAAATATGATGTTTCGTTGAATGCTAAAAGGAATAAATCTTTTAGCCCCATTATACGGCAAATCCCTTACAATGTGGGACATTTGGCAACCCTACTTACAGTGAAAAATTATTTCTCTGTAAATAGTGAGTGGTTAAGAACTTGAGCCTTATTTATTGCACCAAGGCTCGTGTATGCTGCCAAACATTCATTAGGTGATATTGAGTACATTGCTATAGCTAAAAGCACAATCTGTTTTGTAAGAGAATGTGTCTGTAAAGAGGCAAGAAGTTTTTAAGATGAATAGTCGAAAAAGAGGTCAAGCTGAAAGTAAAGAAAGAAGTTCTATATGAAACAAAAGTGTTCCAAGCCACCAAATGTAAGATGCTGGAACTAAAGAAGGACGAGGTGGACACAGCAGTGCCAAGAGGTGGTATTAAAACCCTATAAAAGGCTTAAACAATTGGGGACTAATCAAACTTATCGTGAATCTTAATCCTCGTTCTCGAATATACCTCAGTCCTCTACACCTTGTTAACAGGTTATATGATATGGTGTCATAATTATAATATGATTGTGAAGTTCCTTTCTAGGCATAGTTTTGAAAATTTATTTGCGTAAAATCCAATTCAAATTAATGGATAACTGTATAATATACAAAATATTATAATATAAGCCTCAATATATATTTCATTTTATTAATCTTGTAAAATATTCGTTAACTAGATGTGATTTCATTCAGCAGCATCCTGAAATTGTTGAAAGACAAGGTACATGCAGGAGAAATAATAGAATTATTGTAAATTTAAGTAGATAAAATTAATTAGTACAAATGTATACATACTTTATTTTGAACATTTTTGAAATTTGTTTTATAAGAGGGAAATTAATCTTGATGCATTAATTAAATGAAGTACTTATTACAAAAGTTTATTCCCCATCTTAAAAAAAAGAGTCTCAGCTTTGAATGCTTGATTTTCAGTTATTAAATAATTATGCTACAAATAATTGTTTACAGATATTTTAGTTTAGTTCAGTTAAGTGTTTGTTGGAAAGTTGTACCATGTTAAAAGTATAATTTTTAATCAATTTTTTTTTCAGGCTTCCAGTTGTATGTTATGCTGATTGAAGTATTTGAGGTTGAAAAATCAAGAATTCGTTGGTACTATATTTTTGCATATGGTGCACCACTGATTATTGTGGCAGTTTCATCTGTTGTGGATCCATTCAGCTATGGCACAGATAGATATTGCTGGCTAAGAGCAGATAATTTCTTTATATTTAGCTTCGTGGGACCGGTTATTGCTGTGATACTTGTAAGTTTTTAAAAAATTGTTTAGTTAGATTTTAATTTGTTTTATTATATTGGTGTACGATTTGTGTTTAGCTTGTTTTCACTGAGTGCAACATTTATAATTTATTTTTGGTTTTGCTGTGGGTATTTTTTGTGCTATAATGTTATTTTCCAATTCCCCATTCGCATGCACACTACATCATTGTTGGGCTACCAGCACAAAAAGTTAAAGACCTAATTTTTTGATTTGTTAATATATTTAATATATTTAATATGTCTACATTACTATATTTATGTAAATTCAATATTTAGTTTTCTATTGAAATACAGTACTACTGCCTGGACAAAACTGGGCATGCTGGAAGATGAGGGGAGTACAATTTTCATCCAAACAGACGTGGAATTTACAGCAACACTGTTGTAAAACATGTGCCAGGATAATGCAGACTTATCTTATTTCCGGTATTTATTGATGCAAGCAACAATTTGTGAATAATGTGAATGTTGCCGAACTTAAAAACCCATGCTGCCACTTTAAATTCTTGACTGGAAACTAGTTTTGAAGGAGGCATCCAATCCATTACTATCTAATTATTTCTCTTCTGTGTTTTTAGTGTCACCAAATAAGGTGAAATGTTAAAAATATTATGTAATTGTAGAATTAATTATGAGTTATAGAAATATTTACTTGGCTAATGAAAGTATTGTAATTATGACTTTGAGAGTAGAGCTGTAAATATATCCTCAACAAGGGTAACAGTTTTTAGTGTGGTAGAGGAGATGGCATCTCCAAATTTAATGTACACTATTCCCTAATTCTCCAACAACCCCTTGACTTTGTCATTTCTCATTCTCACAACCACGCAAATTAGAATCCCCATCTTTCCCCTCCTCCATTATTTCTGTAGCAGATTGTAGGTAATTGTATTAACTCCTTGGTTTTTTTTTTTTCTATTAAGTTATAAGCTACAGACATGAGACAATTGTTGAAGAGTGTGAGTCATGAGGCATGTTCAGTCCTGTATGTTTACTGCATATTCTTTTGTCTTGGTAATAAAGTGACATGCAGCGCAACTCATTTCTCTATATTTATTAATGAACATGACACACTGTTATGAATGCTCACATATGTTCTCATAGATGTGACATCTGACAAAGTTAACAATAAATACTCCAGTCTGGTGACATGCATTGGGTTTTAATGTAGAGAAGTATGTGTATACACATTCATGTGGCACAAAATTATACAGCTGCTCTCTACCTGTAGGTTGCAGGATAGAAATTAGAAGACTGTTTAGCCAGTACTGTAAATGTTAATTTGCAGCTTAAATCTGTAACTCCAATGGTAGGTGATGAAGATAATGTGTGGGTAGATTTAAGTGTAAACTTAAAACTGCAAGCAACATGTCATCTGTTGCTCCTCATGTGGATCATACAGTCCATCACTAGAGGTACTCTGTGTTCAAGCCAGAAACGTTCAGAACACTATTACACCTTATAAAAGGCAATACACACCATGTAAAATTATTACATTATCTTTTGAGCTAACTGCAATTAATGGGGTGCTTAATTTTTTCCAGTAATTAATACACTTGTCAAATATCTGTGTGTCTCTTTGGTGAATAAGTTTCATCATCCATGCTGGTTGAATTGCAACAGATCAACACTCAATTTTATGCAACAGAAGTGTACATAAACCTAACCATGCCATTCTTAAATACCAAATGATGTACACTGATGTTTCATTAGTGCAATTAGGTAGCTACTTGCGGATGGATGGATTGATGGATGGATGGATGGATGGATGGATAGATGTACTGTATATGAATTAATGGATGTATATGGATGGATTGATATGGATGGATGGATGATGCATTGCTTTCAAAACCATATCAATGTGGGTGGTTGTAGACTGGACCTGATGAGTGCTCTAAGTTTTCTGCTGCAGTGGTCTTATGTATAGTGGCTCAAAAAATGTTGAAATGCTGCATTTATTTGGTTTTATGTTTTATGGTGCCAAATGCTTTTGGAGACGTAATACCTAGTTTATTAAATAATACACAAATGCACACCAATGGGGCTAGACTTTGTTAATGTACTCAGTCCTGCAGTAGTTACTTCCATGATTGGGATGTTATAATGTTTTAAAGAAGTACTTTTTAACTTTTTAAAGCTAAGGTTGTTTTTAAACTTGATTTCCATCATTTTGAATGGATTGGTTATGTTATTTTTTTTAATTGACTTAAAATAATTTCTGAATAACTTCAAATATTTATCGTGATACATTCAACTGTAAAGAAAACTTTACAAAACTTATTACCTAGGTGTGTTAGGATTATCAGATATTCGTCAATTTAAAAATAATTGAGAACTATCAGACCGTGTTGTTTTACTTGTTTCCATTTATGTTTGCATTCTGCATACCATTAATTCCAGCATACCAGTAACCATTGCATATGAGTTGCACCCTTATTGAGAATCTTAACACTTATGGTAGCATTCCATATGCATATTTACCGAGGTCAGTGTTTTAAATCAGACTGTGCAATAAAGCGCTGCTGCCTTCGTATTGTGTACTTGCCACCTGTGAAATACTTCACTTTTTAACCTCTGAAAATGTTTGTACAGAAAGTCATTAATCTAACAGCATCAGATCCAACATCAGCATTCTATTGACATAGTTTTCTGAAATTAATATTTTAAAAATGGAACAAGGCTAAGTAAAATGCAAAAAGTCTTTGTTAAACAATTTTCAGAAATCCTGAAAAGGTAAAAATTAATATTTAAAAAATAGAACAAAACTAATCAAAATGCAGTAAGTCTCAGTTAAGCATTATTTAAAAATATATTTATCTCACCTGTCTTTACTTTTCTCTCACATTCCTGCACTCTCCCTCTTTTCACTTCTATCACACAATCCTCTATGTACCCTTATCTGAGCTATGCAGCTAGCCACCCGATGTGTGCATAGCAACAGTAATGGCCAATAATAGCTTATGTCTCGCTTCCAAACCCTTTTGTCCTTTGTGATAAACAGCAATGCCAACCAATGAGAAGGCAAGTTTCATGTCTCGCTATTTTCGTGTTCTCTACGTTTTTATCAACTGTTATTTCAAACAGTGTTGGCCAACTGTAGGGATATGCCTTTAACTGTAGGGATTAATAACGATGTTCAGGCACTGTAAGGATGTTTCAGAATTTTCAAGGAAAATACATGTACTGTTTAATAACATGGAAAATTTAAATATTTCTCTTTCTAGTCATATTTGTTCAAGTATTGCGAACTGGTAGCTTGTGAGAAACCAACAGATAGTGACCTGTGTTTACAGTGTATAGGGAAGTCAGGGAAAAGGTGAAATGGTAAACGGGCATGTTCTATTTACTGTGCAGTTTCTTGCCATTTTCTGGAATTCCCCAGATTATTGATTTTCTCTCATAACTGATCTGCTACTGCAGTTTACAATCAAGAGTTTGCGCTAGTTTACAATCAGAGTTTGCTCTGTGTTTGGCTTTTGGATACGTCTCATAATAGTAGTACTTTTTTAACAATGACTTCTGACTTGGATTTTTTGATTTCCACATTGGAGAACTGACTAGATTTATCATTGGTGGTATTTGCAGACAATTATATTATACAGTGATATTCAAACAGATGAGCAAGCAAAAAATCTTACTTCTGCATAGCATATAAAATTGAATGCACTCAATCTTTATCTTGTGCCAATGATAAGTTTTGTTTATATGAGGTCTATTTAGTTATATTTAATGGCGAAGCAAGAGATGAGCTGAATTGCTTCACATTCCCTTTACAATTTTTTTTCCCGTGTAATGTGAAGTTGTTGCTTTCATTTGTGTAGGCTATCATTTCATTCTTAAACAGCCTACATTTTTTATTGCCAGGTATAAGCTAAATATTTACATTGCACATGATCAAGTTTGATAATCATTTATGCAGCAAATCATTGAGCTTCTCACAGTTTTTGATGTTTTTGGAACCAAGGAAAGTTAAAATTTAGCTGTTTATTGTGTTTAATATTTTAAGTTCAATAAAAAAGTTTTTAATTCAGTAACTGTTCTATAGTTACTTTAAGAAAAAAATTAACATACATGTATGTGTATATATATATATATATATATATATATATGTTTAGGAGTGTCAAAAATAATTACCTTACATCTTGCATCTTTGACTATCTAACAACATTGACTATCTCAGGACGTTGACTATCTCAGGACATTGACTGTCTTACGATATTGACTATCTCAGGACATTGACTGTCTTACGACATTGACTATCTCACGACATTGACTATCTCACGACGTTGACTATCTCACGACGTTGACTATCTCACGACGTTGACTATCTCACGACGTTGACTATCTCACGACGTTGACTATCTCATGACATTGACTACCAAATGATATTGACTAGTGACATTGATGATGTACCAACATAATTATAAGGTACCGTGCAATGTTATTAGGTTAAGGGTTTACTGTACAAGCATGTACGTATGATTTTCTGCTTGTTTACTGAATCTACTACTTTCTTATTTTGTGGTGTTGCTATGAGCACATTCGTATGTCCTTTTGTTAAGATGAATGTATCTAACTTAATAATTAATGAGCAATGAAGAATGCAATTCGTTACATGGTCTCTTTAAAACTTTCACAGTATAACACTGGAATATATCTGCTTGCCGAGAATTTCCAGTGTACATTAAATTAATGCAGGACTGGAAGGAGTGAACAGTAATATTGGTTACCTTTGTGTCATTATTGTTAGGATGCAGCTATACAATATAAACTACTTTCATTTTCATGAAACCTATATGACCGGGTTAGTATTTGTGTTTGCCTTTTAGGTAAATATGGCACTGCAAATTGTCATGACTGTATCTTTTTGACAAATAAGTTTTAAAATATTCAAGTTCATGTATTTTATGTATGTTGATAGTTAGTATACTATAATTTAACTATCTTGTGAGCAAATTATTCTTTTTAAATTTGCTATGTAGGGGTTGTCAATGCATAGCCTGTGGGCCACAGATAATCTTCAGAAATGTTTCTCTCTTGGCCTGCTGGCCTCTTTAAAATGAAACATCCATTTAGAATTGATAATGTTGGGATTTATAATACTTGCAGTAGTTCTTATGACCTCCAGCATCACTTAGGTAGTGAATGTAGCCCACAGTGTCTTGCAGTTTGAAAACCAGTGCACTATGGGGTACAATTTGCAAGTGAGCCACATCTCAAGTTTTAAATGGTTAAAATGTGTACAAACTGTCTCTCAATAGTTAACTCCCCTGCTGCTTGTAGACTCTTATCTTAGTTTTAGAATAAACACACTAAATTATAAAACATATGTCGGGGTTCCTAATGAATTGTATGCACTCACAGAATAACAATTCAGGCAGTGTTAGTGTCCATATAAATAAGTTACAGTGATATATGTGTTCAATTCAGGGTGGCGACAGGGCGGGAAAATCGGGAATAGTCAGGGAATTTTAGAGGCCTGAAAAGGTCAGGGAATAGTCAGGGAAAATTCCCCGCCCAATCTCCTTTTTCGGACATCGAAAAGTAATAGTTAAAATCAGTTAAATTGAGGCTACATGAATAGAGCAGCGCAGACTGGCAAGCGTGAAGACGCGTCTGGTGCCTTTCATCGGACATCACAGTACCATAATCCCGGGGAAGAAAGCCATAAGTAGCTGGGCCTGCTGCGTCACATATGCCACTTTTATCCGTAATCTATTCAGTTGTTTACTGCTCGACGCTTCAGAAGGCTGATAACATGTCACCTTCGGTTTTTTTTACGTGCCCTCTCTCGTCTCTCTCTTAGGCCCCCTTACCTCCCTCAGATTTTTCCTTCTGATGCCAAAGGCTGATAACATGTCGGCATTTTTTTTTTACGTGCGCTAATCTCTGTTAGTGTGAAAAGCAGCTACCGGCTTGTAAAATGATACAGCTATATTTTGTAACATGAAACATGAGAAAGCAAACACTTGCATCCTCCCATGCTGTTTTCTTTCTTTCGTGTGGTTTTCATCAACTTTAATTTGTAACACATAGTCGCCTGTTGGCAAGAAGGGATGGAAGAAATGGCGGGCGGAATTCTATTTTTAGAGCAACGGTGTGTACTTGCTTGTGAATATGATGGTTGAGGTGTCAAGGGGGAAGAACTTAACATGGCTGGAGATAAAAGAGGAACCCCACTGAGGGGGGGATGGGAGCTAGGAGGTTGTAGAGTTACAAAAAAACCGATTAAAGTACTGCTTTACATGCTTCTGGCAAGCACACTTCACAGGATCTCTCAGTGAGTACCTCTACAATACTCATAAAATTAAAATTTTCCAAGGAATTTTTTTGTGTAATTTGTATAGTACTGGGCTTTTTGATTGTAGGTAGTAAGTAATCGTGAAATATGTTTATTATTGGATGAGACTCCACACATAATTTAATTGTGTACTGCATGAAAGTGTAAATTTAATTTCCCAATGTAACAATTGTATTACTCTGAATTTTTGACATCAGTTTAAATTAATTACTTTAGTTGCAACTGTCTGTTGTAATATTCATTTAATTATTTTATTTCAACATGCAGGATTAGAGTACGCAAAGTATATTGTTTACATTGTGTAAACTATGTAATGAAACTGTGTTTCCTGAGGTAAGAAGTTTTTAAACAAATATTTTATTCATGTAGTAGGCCATTTAATTTGTCGATTGTGAGAAGCCATAAGTTAGGTATTACTGTAAATTTATTACCATCAAAATGTACTTAAGAGTTGTAACTTTTAAGTTCAAATGTTTATATTATTATAGGCATACTTAACATACTTAATATACTTGCAAAAATAGAGCACACAAAATATGTTGTTGGTGTGTTTACTATGCAATCAGTGTTTTCTGAGGCATGTATTTTTCATGCAAATATTACAAGTCGTAGAAGTATTTTGGACATACATAATTGCAGCGAATGGTTTGTCACACAAAACCAGACAAGACATGCAGACAAGCGAAAGGATGCTTTTGGTTGGTTACTTTTCTGTTTGTCTGCATGTATTGTCTGGTTTTCTTTGACTCACAGTTTGCTGCTATGGCGTTTATCCATAATATTTATTTGATTTTCAACTTGCCCCATTGCAAGAATGGTTTAGCAACAACATAAATGTTATATTAGTAGTTCATTAAAACTTGTACTATGTGCAAAGTGCATTGAATTGGACAAAGAAAAAATGATTTCTTTTGTAAAGAATAAAAAATTGTGTTAAAAAAATTTATTAGGTCAGGGAAAATTTTCAATTTGGGTGGGAAAAGTCAGGGAATTATATTCCCAACAGTTTGTAGCCATCCTGGTTCATTTTGGTGCCCCTAAAATATAATTTAAATTGTGAGTATAAATATATGTGAAACTATTATTGTTTTTTTTTTTTTCAAGTGTGCATATTTTTTAATGGGACAGCCTGTATTTTCATTGTGAACTAATGGGCATGGTGGTCATGCACCTCAAATGGAGCCTGATTATCTGTCGTATATAAATCCTCTAAACAATCCTTCCACTAACAAGAGAACATTACTATCTAAATAGATACTGACTGTTTTCACCGTTCTCAAACACCAAGTTGCAGTAAGTATTCAAAAAAAATTATGGTTCTCGAACAAAATATTTATACATTTTATTCACTAGTTGCTTCCTGACAGGCACAATGTTAATACAGTGAACCCTCGATAACTCGGACTAAAAGGGGGGAGAAGCTGTCCGAGTTACGATTTGTCCGTGTTATCGAGGGGCGTCCTGGGAGGGGGTAATCAGTCATTAATCACAAGAAACGTGAGGAAACCAGTACGCTATCGTTTCTACGAGCAAAAGAAGCGGCAATCGGCAATATATGCTGCTTTGTACGTATAAATTTACAGGAGGGGGTAGTGGGGAAATTATCACTGTAACGGGAGAACTATAAAAGAAAGAATGTCAAACAACCTGGGCCGGCAGATTCTTTTTCATTTATTTTTTATGCTACTTCTGTCTGATCTTTTTTATCTGTGCTAGAATCTGGCACCAAGGCACCCTTCGACCCCATAAAAGTTCTCACCCCTTCTCTCGCCTGGATGACGACAGTCTGTGCGTGCGTGTGCGTGCGTGTGCATGTGTGTGTGTCTGTGTGTGTGTGTGTGAGAGATAAGCTAGGGTGGTAGAGCTCGAGCGGAAGTAGTCAAGGTCAACCGGTACAGTCTCAACAGCAATAAAAACACTGCACGTGACCACACGCAAATCACGAGATGTTTGCGTAAAAAATTGCTCTACATCAGCATGTCACAAGTGGTTGAAGTGATAATGTGCGCTTGTTGGCCTCCCTTCCATACTATCTTATCTTGGCTGCGTCGTCATAGATCAGTTACGTCTTTAAACACTCTTTACACTTAAAATAAATTTCGCAGATACCATCAACATTAACGGGAACTCAATAAAAGCCCATTCATTTTAACCATTTAACTTTTTAAAAAACGAGGCCCTCTAGAATGTGCGACCCAGGGCAAAAGCCTTTTTCTGCCCCCTCCCCTTTTTTTATAATTTATTAAGCCATGTTTTTTTTTTTCTGATATCGCACCGGCCTCCAGCGTAGTGGGTTAGGTGCCAGTTTACTGTGTGAGAGGCCCTGGGTTTGATTCCTTGCTCGGGCATGGATGTTGTGTTGTTCTTTCACCTCACTTCACCCTCATCAGCTTGTAAGACGTCGCTAAAAGGCCGTAAAACCCTTTCGCCACCTTTCCTACATTGCAGTGCAAACCAATGGCTTTAATTTTTTTTTTATTAATGTCCGGAACAAATTGTTTTGCAATCTTGAATTTATTGCACATATCAGAACAAAATAAATTTCCCTTTAGGTGCTATTGTGACCTGTAGTTACCGTCCACTTCGTCAACATCATACTGTAGTGTTTATTTACGACGCACGTGCGTGTGTGGATCGCGCGGTGAAGAGGGAGGAAAGATAAAGAAGGGAGTTCTGCCTGCTGAGTTGCATCTCCAGTCGCACGCTTGCTGAGTTGCATCTCTACTCGCGCGCCTCGCTAGCAACATTTTACCACACGGAACTTGCCGCATATTTTACTGTGGGATTATTAAAGGCTACGTAGCGATGAGCAACTGCTTTTAAAGCTAAATACTGTTTTTAAATAAGGCGGACACAATTTTCTTATGATTTTTGACCAAAAAATAATTTAAGCAAAATTAATTTTGTTTTTTGAAATTCTGTCCGAGTTATCCGAAGTCCGGGACATCGAGGCCCGAGTTATCGAGGGTTCACTGTACTGTGATACTTTCATTATTGTCAGTGTAAATACCAAGTTTAATATTTGCTACAGTAAAAATATGCCAGACTGTTAAGGAAGTTGCATTAAAATTATTTCATTTTTTTTTTTTACAGAAAGTTACTTAAAACATGTTTTACAACAGATCTCCATTTCTGTAAATGGCTTTAGTGTGCAGGCAGATTCAGTTTGTGTCTTCTACGCCACAAATTCTCTTATTTTGTTCCACATCGCTGCAATGTTTTAAAGTTGATTATAGTTTCAGATGGTATGTCTTGTTAAATAGTTAGACATTGACAGTTAAATTATGTTGCAAACTTGTAACGGTGCAAGAAAGGCACATACATATTTCTTTATTTTTGCTTTTCTTTATGTAGGTATTTTTTTTATCATAATCAGTTTTACAGTGATTATTGTAATCTGTACATTCATAGTATTGTAGTAGTTTTATTTTTTGTTAATTGAAACTAGTTTCTCGTAATCATAGGTAATTTAAATTTAAAATTTACAATTTTTAATAATATTTGAGCTTATGGCTTTAGCAGATTCACAATGATTTTGTTAACTTAGTTTCTTCTTTTTTGTCTCTTCTTTTTGGTCAGGCAGATTCTAGAAGTATTGTGGTTATGAGAGTTATTTTCTACAGGTACAGGGGGCAGATCCAGGGGGCCAATTGACCTTTTATGTGTAGTTTATCCTTCAAAGAGTACAAATTTTTAGAAAGTTATATTCAATTTTTTGTTTAGGAAATGCTTTAGATAGCAACGTTTTTCACCTTAAATACCAAATTTTTCCTTGAAATGACCTTTCCTTTTTTGACTCTATGTGTCAGCATAACTATTTTTCAAGGAATGTTCTCCCTTCCCCTTCCCCGCCACTCCCAAACCTAGAGCTGGATATGCTCCTGAATGGATGTTTGTGTTGGCGTGGAGGATGTACTGCACAATTTACTGCACCATATCTTAAGCCATGAGCAGCTTCTGTCTCCCCCATCTTGAGTACAGAAAGTATTGCGTCACCAAGCTGGACGGTCATGTGCTTCAGGGCTGCGTGTCCTGATCACAGTTACATAGTCTATAAATTCCTAGTTTGCTTTTTTTTTTTTTTTTTTGTGAAATAATTATAAAAAAAAAAGAATTGTGTTGGTGATTAGGTTAAAACTAACTTAATTATTTTCAGATCCATGCCTAAATTGTTTAGGATACCTGGCAATCCAAACTGCGTGGGCTTCTAGGTTCCTGGAGAGATGGAATTCCACAAACTGTCTCAAATGTAGAATCATGTTTCTGCAATTTAAAAAAAAAACTGTGATAGTGTTTTATAAATGATAATAGAGCTAATAATAACCCTCAATGTTTATCAAAAGTACTGACCCCTGGGGAACACCACATGGTACACTGCGCCATCTAGAAAAAGAATTGTCTAATTTAATGCATTCTTTATGTTCCATTAGATACCAATTCACTGCATCGACAGAAAGATGGAAGAATTAATACAATTTCTTTAAAATTAACTTATGATCTACAGTGTTAAATGCCTTATTTGAAATCGAGAAGTATTAGTACAGTTAGTTTTCTATCGTCCATATGTTTCCTTATATCATCTGTGATATGTATTAAGGCTGTAGTCGTGCTATGATTACTCCAAAAACCAGACTGAAGTTGAGATAGAAGGTCATTTCTATTAACTTTACTTTAATTTGTAAAATATGATATAAACAAACTCACAGAAACTAACTGAAAATGTTGAACGCCACCTTAAACTATTTTTTTCTTCTTGTCCACAAAATGTATCATTTGTGGCTGGACTAGATAATAATTAATTATTATGGTGACTATAAATTTATAAACTTGTGTCCCTCATTTCATGGATATGTATTTGTGTGTTGTATAGGCCTTAACAAATGATGAAATGCTGTAAGAAATGTGTGTTTTTTTACTCTTCAACTCTAAGATTTGAATTAAGAAAATTTTTGTATAGGCCTATATCAAACTTGCATGTGTCGACTGTCCATATTTTTTGTATACTTTCTGTGGTCCCTATGATTTTAAAGAAAATAATGTTGGTTTGTTGTTCTTTTCAAAGAATTTTTTTTGTATCTGTCATACAGATTGTTCCTTTTCATCAGGAAAAATTATCTTTAAAGTCTTCTATGAAAAAATTATAGAAATATTCATAATTTTTCAAAGGCAATAACACTATAAACAAAAGCATCTTTTCTGAAAAACAAACCAGCAGTGCATCAAAGTTTATGCACATCAAGGTTTTCTGTCAGCACTCCCACATGAAAAAAGCTCTAAATAAGGGACAAAACTAAAAAATTTCCAGTGAATTGCGGTTGGATGCTGCAAAGCATCTTAGGCTTTTCAAATTGCTTTAAATTAGTGATTTAATGGGTATATTATTTCATGTTGGCAAAGGCTGCGTGCATCAGTGTTTCCCATTGGTCCCCTGAGAAACAATTGAGGGGGGTTCAACTGTATTAAAATATTAAACTTAATTAAAAGCTTTGCACGCATACGTTACTGTCAAAATATTCATTGAGATATAAAATATTTGCTAAATTTTGAAAGTTTTATATATTTCTGCTCTTAGCAATTTGCTGGAAAATATAGACATCCATTAGTTGTTGGTGCCATTCGTTCATGCTTGAAGTATCACAGAGAAAAAGAGAAACAACTGCACTTTTTTATTTTGGGCACCTCTGCTGTTAGCAAAAATTCACCCATTGAATGTAATCACCTTGAATCGTCTCCCCCCCACACACATACACATATATCCATTTGTGTGTATATATTTATTTATTTATATTCTTCAGAAAATTACTATTATTGCAGCCACAAACATCCTTCCTTCCCAGCTGTGTTCATTTATAGAAAAAAAATTATAAACAGGTTCTACAAGTCAAGTGTATAATTTTTTTTTTTATGTAAGTAAATAGAAATTGTTTGATGCTATAGTTATTTCATAGTAAGAGTAGTTGGAACAAATTTAGTTTGTCATTCACACATAAAAATCCAACGTGTAAAAAAAAGTTTATTTTACTAATGAATTAGTATTTGTGGAGAATCTGATTTGATACAACAAATCATATTCCTAATGAGTAAAACTTTTTTCCTTATGAGTGATGTTTAAAAAATGTGTTATTCAAATTAGTGTTATGTGGATTGTCATTTTAATAATTATGTAATTGTTATTTTCACACTACAGAACAGTGGGTGCTATATATGTGTATATTCTAAACAATTGTTTCAGAACGCAATATTATTACAACGATGCACCAACTATGCTATTAGTAGTGTTTTTACGCTAAATTGCATTATTTTAACACGTGCCATGTATATGGCAGTCATTGTACTATTAATCACTTTCATCCACTGATATTAAATTATGTTATAGCACTTTCACATTTTACGACAATTGTCTTTTGCCTGAAAGGTCACAGAATTAAAGTTGAAGCGAAGCATACTTTCTGTGTCTCATAATTTAAACCAAAAATTTCTAAACTACAGCAGTAACTGGGAAATAAACTACGTGGATCAAGATCACAACTGACTTAAGAAAACAATTTTAAATGGCAAATGCAACCAATCTACTTAATGAAATGTGCAAATAATAAATACCTGCAGAAATGATATTCCAACACAATCTAAACATGTTCATAAGCACGGACCACGAACATCTCACTGTGTTCACCAAGAAAGTTCACATAGTTTGTAGTACAGTTATGCTGTAATGAGATTATAGACATTTTTAACCCAGTATTAAGTACCTCATAATGGTTATATTTTTTTATGTTTAAAATTCTATTTGTAGGAAACGTTTTGTGGTACTACAAAGTTATGTTTTTTTTTAATTTTGAATGTTGTTTCATTTCTATAGCCATCCCAAGATCTCGAACAAACGTCTATGCTTTCAGTCACTACTAATTGCCTGATGTAATTATTAGAAAATGAACTTATTTACTTTTACATACTTTGAAATTTGGTTATCGTAGGTGACAAACAAGCCCACCGTAACTTTCATGTATGGGAAATCAACATGATTGTGTGTGTGTACGTGTGTGTTCACGTGTGTGTGTCAGATGCAAATATACATTTATCCATGATTAATGCGACAGTGTGTGCACTTGACTTTTCTTACGACTTCATAAATATCTCATTGCACATAACTTATACCTAATTATTCAGATGTCTACTGGCCTAATGTTTCAAGAGTTCTTGTTAAAGTGGAAGTAGACTGGCTGCCTGTAGAGCACTGAACCTGCTTGTAAAATATGCAAATATTACAGAAACTGTCAAAAAAGTACATTTTAAATTGTATATGAAAGCAAAAAATATATTATTTTTTTTTTACATTTTGTAGTGTATATATATATATATATATATATATATATATATATATATATATATATATATATGTATATATATGTATATATATGTATATATATATATATTTATATTTATAATATGTGTATTTCCATTTTAGATGCTTCAGAAAAAAACCATTGTATTGAAGAAACCTGTTTCATGCTTTCAATGACAGTTATTTCTGAACTTTATTTGTAAGGAAATATCAATAATTTTTTTACATTCATTTAATATTAATTTTAAGTTTCCATTATAAATCTCTTTACTAAAATGGATGTTTGCATAATAAGCTCTACAATTATTTCTGCAAAAGTACCAATATTTTCTAATGTACAAACATTGAAATTATGATTAATAAGCTTGAACGTTTTAGGTTTTCCATTTCTAGCAAAGTGTTGTCCCTGGATTATTCATAACTAAGAACCCCAAAGAATGGTGCCTCAGGTAATATGCGAAATAATGCAAAATTTAGCATAATTGTGAGTTTTTTTGTTAATTTCAGCATAAAAATTCATTAAAAGCGATGTTTCATGCAAATTCAGATTTCTTGGCTGTTGTTTTGTCGCAAATAAATTGAGGCACAATCATTGAAATTTGTACGTTTTCCTTTCAGATATTTCTGGATTTGTTTAATTATTTTTTCACAGTATTTATATCGGTCCATTCACACCAATTTAATAGATTTATAATCTTTTTCACTAATATTTAAAGGATTTAAATAACGGAATAACTGAGAAAAAATGTTTATTTCAAACATTTGATCACGTAAAAAACAGAGTTTACATGGTACGGATGGTGGTCATAGATACATTCGCACAGTTGTATTTATTCTTCAACATATTTTGCAGTCTAAGCTTATCAACTAGCACTCTGCCATGGTCATGCAGTACAGAGATCTCAATATATTGACAAGATAGCTGCCAAGCGACGGTAGCTGCAGCAAAAGTTCAGAATATACCAAGTTGCAATACATATTTCTGTGACGTAATGCAAGTTTGTTTACATTTTTAATGTTTTTTTTCTGGGATGTTGCATTGCCTTTATAATTTTGATTTTTGTTAACGGAACTAAAAACGTTACCGGACAAATCCTTCTGAAAATAGCGATATCGCAATGTTGCTCTATGTCGCAAAGAGTAGGAACACAAATTTAAATGGCTAAAATGTGCTATTCCATCAGTGAATAAATACCAAACAGTTGGTCTGTTTGGGTAGGTACGCTAGACAAATTATCTTCATTGAGCCATATAGAGGATGTTACAAAAAGGTACAGCCAAACTTTCAGGATCCATTCCACATACACAAAAAGAAAGAAAATATTTGGTATGGACATATCTCCGGAAATGCTTAGTTTCCATGGTAGAGCTCAATTCCTTACATCTCGTTAAATGTCATTGTAAATAACACTTCGTACAGAAAATGTCCCAAATACCCAATGAATTGGTTCTTTACAATGTACTTTACTTCCTAGGTTCACCGCCAGGTGGGCCACTTGATACAATACGCGATACTCCAGCGATAAATCAGCGCATCCGGGATTCCATTCTGCGGAGGGTAGATGCATGTATCCTCACTCACGGAAGTCATTTTGAACATTTAATTTAAGAACGTGTGTTATGTAATTCTGGTACTATCTGTTTCTGTGTGCTCCCAGTACATCATTTCATGTGAGTTGTTGAAGAGACACAATGCAGTCACGATTACCTTTTATCACGTCACCCACGTGGTGGTGATCCTAGGAAGTAATGCACATTCTAACGAAACATTCCATTGGGTAATGGAACAGTGTCTGTACAATATTTTTTTTACGATGACATGTAACGAGATGTAAGGAATTGAGCTCTACCATGGAAATTAAGCGTTTCCGGACATATGTCCATGTCACATATTTTCTTTCTTTGTGCTTGTGGAATGTTTCCTGAAAGTTTGGCCATTCCTTTTTGTAACATCTGTAGTTTTGTAATGAAACAATGTAATTTGTACATGTACTGAAAAGGACTGAATAAACTTGAGGAAATTTTTAAAACTCCAAAACTTAAGAAAAATACAGAATAAATATTGTCAACAATTAGGAAGGTATTTATATTGTCTGGTAATGGAGAAAATAAATGATTTAAATTTGTACAATTGAGTTAAAGTACCAGCATACATTGTAAACATTAAAAATTAATGACAATGAGATAAAATTAAAACTATTTGGTTAAATACATAGCTGCCAACTTGTACGATTTTCCTGTACATTGTACGATTTTATGCCCTACTGTACGATTGGTGTAAATTATTGTACAATTTCCTAGCTTTTAAATTGTATTTTTAGTTTTGTCAATTCATATCAAGAAATCCGTACTGAAATCACTCTTTGCTGTGCCGTACTTGTCGTATGCAGATGTAGCATCATAGTTTTTGAAGGGGGCTGACAATATTGTAGTTTTGGTAACTAGCGTACCACATTTATAGGTTTTCTCCTACATTTTTCATCGCAGAATGCCGTATTTTTCACATATTGCTGACCATATCCCCAAGTTTTCCGAACATACTCGATTGTTTAGTCGCCGTAGCATCATGATGCCGTGACTTTGCGTGAACACAATTCATTCATTAGACTGGTTTTAGCAGGCATGGATTTTAGGTTAACTGTTTTTGTGTAGTCATTGCTCAAGAATACGCTGTAAACTATGTAAAATGAAAGAAACCATAGTTACTGTCTTATTTTCACCACAAATATGAAGGCACACATATGCATCTATGTACCTTGCACATGTTTTTTGAGAACATTGTTTTAGCTGTGCTAAACTTATCAATATTGCTAAACTTATCAGTATGTACAGTTTCTTTCTCAATTCCACAATAGGCCTATTTTAAATGTCTAAGGGTGGTTGTCAAAAATGAACTGTGATTAAATTGGTTCGTTTGTATTTTATGTGAATATGTTGCGCATATATGGAACTGGGAAGTAGGGTTATTAAGCTGTGTTACCGAAAATTGTTCAGAATCTGTTGAGGTATTAAAATCTGTTTGTATTTTTAAAACATGCACAAACCAAAACTAACAACACCCAGGTCTATGTCCATTTCTTATATGTAGTAAAATTATTAGCAGTATTAATGTTGGTACAACAGATCAGAGTAAGATAGATTCATTGGTTTCCCTGTTAAATTTTCTTTATGATAGGGAGACTTTGTAATATTAACCATAAACACAACACACAAACAGCATGGAATAACTTCAGCTAATTTTATATTATTAGGCTAATTATTTCGTAGGTTCTTAATATATTTTGTATACAACACTGAAATTGTACTATTTCTGAATCCTTGAAGTTGGCAGGTATGTAAATATAATCATTCTGAGAATATTTCACAAAAATAATTTTTACAGCTTAAAATTTG
>PNEQ01122432.1:41944-60741 GCA_003012365.1 Medauroidea extradentata
TTTTTTTTTTTTTTTTTTTTTTTTTCAGTTTAACAAATTGTAAGAAGTCTTGCAGATTGTATAGACAAACTTACCTTAATCCATGTATGTTTTTGCAAAACTGGTTGTACCATTAGTGCTATTACAAATTGGCTGTCTATTTGGATTTACTGTGGAACTCTAAACCTGTCACCTAATTGGATGGCGTTATGCATAAACCAGCTATGCGCCAATCAATAGTTTTAAGTAATACAGGTTTAAACATTTTCAGTTTTTAAACAGTCTTAAAAAGTATTTTGGTCCTGTGGTGTGTTTGAACGAATATTTCCATTATAAGACTAAAATATTCATACTTCTCGTAAGAATTGTTCGAAGTTGAGGAGCTTTAAACATGTTATTTATTTACAATTAATAATTGGCTCGTAGCTGCTTGTTGCATAACACCATCCAGTTAATGGTGTAGCTTTCAATATTTTCTTCCAAAGATAATGTAACCAAATATAATTTTACTAGAGGGAGAGCAGCTACGGGATATTACACATGTTATGTGATATTTAATGAGAAAAAGTGGTTAATTACTGTTTTAGACTTGCGTCTAGTTATAGTTGTTTCAATTAATAATTTACTTCTTTCTAACCTCTAAATAAACTTTTAAAACCAAGGTAATTTTATAAAAATAGTTAACTTTACGTTACTACCAGTTTATCTATAGAAGTAGTTATTAATGACTGTACCAAATGTGTTTTATCTACTCTCATGAATTATTAAGACTTAGTTATTTTTTGTTCTAGGCCAATCTAGTCTTCTTAAGTATGGCAATCTATATGATGTGTCGCCATGCTAGTGCTTCAGCATCAATGAAGAGCAAGGAGCACTCTCGTCTCGCCAGTGCTAGGTTGGTTACTGGCATGATCATATTATTTTTATATTGCTACTACATTCTCATTTCATTTATTGTGTGGTAGAAACTACTAAAGATGAATTATTTTTTTCAACAAGGAGTAAGGTATTTATAATTACATTCATACTACAGAGTTTGTCCCTCATGCAATGTGAGGTGTAATTTAATGTAATATATATATAGCTTCACTCTTTTTCTGTTACCTATTAAAGGTAGCTCTCAGGGTGAACATGAGGGTGGCAAGCTCAGACTGTAGGCCACTTACTATTCCCAACACTCAACACTGAATCTTTGGGTTACTATGGCCTGGGTTAAAGATTATTAATTAGACTCAACCATACATACTAGAAGGGACTTTTGATTAGTTTGATAATGGTACAACAACATGCTCAACAACTAGCATTCTACAACTTTGGCTCAAGGCCTGAATACAGAGGAGCTACTATTGAAGTAAACAGGAACCCAGTTCCAAGTGGCTTTCCACTGGGTAGGGCGCAGTCGACACTCGGGCAGAATCGCGCGTGAGCACGACTATAATCTCCCTGGGTCACAAATTGAGTCCAAGGTGTCCAGCCGTAGGACAACGAATTGTTCAGCTGTCAGATAAACGATGCCAGGTGTCTTGCTCCTTCGTTGTATGTCAGCTTGCTTTCAGTAGCAGGGATAGCCTTCAAATGTGTCCACAACACTGCTCCGCGCTTCTAGTTCCGCCTGCCTGCTGAGCGCTACGCTAGTATTCGTTATAGTATCCCCCTTCTCAATTAAGTCTGTGTGAGAGATGAGAGCAGCTGATTGATGAGGTTAGTAAGAGAGGCAATCATTGAAATGTTGTCTTCTGTGTCCGGTTTTGCGATTGCAGTAGCTGCGGTGTTAAGTTGCAGTGGTTTATTCTAAATTCTTTCACTGTCCATAATTTCACATTTTAATTTGCCCTATTTGGAACAGGGTTGCCCTTGACTTGCTCCTTGCTAGGTTAATAATGTTTAACAATAATCAATAATAGTAATTACCAAGTACAGAAGATAACTTTGAAATGGTATAAGCTTGATATTTACATGAACCCAGAATTAAATACAATGTTATGTTTGAACTGAAATACTAAATGTCTTTATGTATAACATTACTAGGAACTTCTATACTTCTGAGCTTTGTGTGCATTATAGGAGGGTGACTTGTAAAGTCATTGCGGTTATCACCTCCTAAAAACACACTTTAGCATCTATTTAACAGGACTAGGATGGGACGGTTTTGTGTGTGCTGATGTAAGTACACTACACTCAGCTGGGTTTTAGAGGCATTTTTAAAGTATTTCAAAAGCACACTAAATTAAAATTTGTAATGTTGGTTATATGTAATTATTCCTACATCTCTGTTGATTCTAGTTTTATATATACTATTTGAAATAGTTATTTTCATTAATTTTCAAATTTGACCATTTTTGTTTACATTCATTTGGACTCCTCTTTTTTCTGATCTTATTACGTACCTTGTTTGTAAAAGCAAGCAGTGTGTGATATGCAAATATTTATGTACGCATAACTCTACTCATTAGCCACAACGGCTGGTAGGTGCTGTCCTTTCTCATCTGCAATACTAACAGTGTATATGAAAAGGACGTAGTAGTTTTTACTGATACTGTAAATCTTACTATGCATAATTTGTTCGGCCGTTAATTATGTTTTCTGCGGCAAATTGTACGTGTAGGACTGTGGTTGTATCAAGTGTCATATATAATAGTGATTGTGTCTGGTATCATGTATTAAACTGTGATGCGACTCTCTTTTATCACTTAAGAGCAAGGGCTTGCAATCATGAAGTTATGAAGCAGTAAATTTAGCAAAAATTATTGTTTGGTATGTAAAATGGCTCATTTTATAATTTTATTATACCGGTAAGTAATTTTTCAAAAAATGTACTTCTACAACGCAGAACCTTTGTATTAACTTCACAGTCTTAAATGTATATCTATATTTTTGAGATTTTTATTTGGCGAATTGTTACCCTTTAAATTTCTCTTGAATATAATCTTAAAATATTATGTTCAGTAGTGTTGGTATATTGTATTAAATGAAATTTCATATGTCCTTTAAGTTGAAAACACTATTCAGTTTCATATTCATTTCCGGAACAGGCAAAATATTAAAAGTTAATCATGCTTGAAATGTGTTGTTTTCTTCTAAATAACCAGCATATATTGTTTTGTGCAACAACATATACGGCTTTGTGTGTTGCCACTATCAGCAACATCTATTTTCATGTAGTACGAGCTGCAATGGAACTGCTATTTCCTTGTTACGGCAAGGCCGTGCGAGCGACCGAACGAATGATCGCTTGTCCCGGCAAAGATCATGCAGCGACAAGCTACAGCTGTGTCGCGAGTTAAGCAAGGATCAATGGAGCTGTTCAATTCAAGTGGTGTCTTGCATACACGCCTTGTGGCAACATCACTCTTTGAGAAGGAAGGAGCAATGTGGAAAAGCTTGGCGCATGTCCGGCTTAGTGTGGCAATCTCATACAAACTGTAAAATATTACTATGAAATATTTAGCTGACTGTTTGCTGTTTTATTGGATATTTAGATGCCAAAAGCAATACATACAATTTGAGGAATTGCTCTAAATATTAACTTTCATTCTTGTCACTGAACTATATTTAATTAGAATAAAATACTATATTTATTTATTCCTTAGTACAACGTGCGTAGAGCAAATTACGTGTTTATTTCTTTGTTCTCATCCACTTATTTTTGTGGTAGCAATACGTAAAGTAAATCAATTGCAACATACTCTCGTGCTGACTTGGATTCAATGACAATAATATAGTATGGCTGGTTGCAGATGCTTTTAATTAGCAGGAGCTTACGGTATGGGCATATGGTAAAAAATAGCGATGCAGCAGCCGTATGTATCGATGATGCGAGAACAGCGTATTCCTGTTGTTGGCCCAGTCCTGCTACATTTAGACACTGTCGCTGCAACAACATGCGACATGCCCTGTTGCAGTGACAAAGTAGCTGCGACTGTAAATTCTCCCAATCCCTATCTGCAACTTGCTGCAGCAAGGTACTGTACTAGAGCTCACTCATCTCACCTGATTTGGAGTCCTGAATTTGTAGGCGAATTAGTTTCATTTGGAACTATTATTTTCTAACCTAATCTTCTTATGCCCAGCATGTACTCTTTATTTGCCAGTGTTACCGATTCTTACATTCGTAGCTATTTGTTGTTATATGATGTAATGCAGTTACGTGCTGTCAATGTTGACTGTATAGCGCAGAGGATTCCATTAGTAATCTAGCTCTATTTGTAATTTGTACCGTGAGATTTTCTTGTCATATCAGTATATGTTTACCTTCATCGCGATATTGTTCAATGCACCACTCTCAAACTCTATGTGAGGTTATTTACAAATAGTAAATTATATATGCAGAGGTGCCAAGTACTATGAATTGTCTGTAGTTAATACAAATAATCACGTATTGCAGAGTTACGGTTGCCCTAGAAATACTACAGAATTTTACAGTTTCAATTTGTATTTGCGTCTTTACCTATATGTGTGGTGATTACCTATATGTGTGCTTGTTATTGTTTACTTTCACGTCATCCACAGATGTTACAGTACGCTGGTTGTGGCAGTTGTTTGCCTAAAGCCGTAGCTGAGGCTTACAGAGTCCGTCCAAAATGATAATGTCTATAGTTGTGGTACAAAGGTTTGATGCATGCACTAGTAATCACGTATTGCTTCTTCTGCTGATTTGCCATATTGGATTGGGTATCTAACCACATTGCTGTAGTTTAACGATAATATGTTTATGTGAACTAGGGTGGCCACTCACCGGGAAAATCAGGAAATGTCTAGGATTTCACCACCACCTGGAAATATCTGGGATTTTTCCCTTAAAACCGGGAGGTTTTATCTCGATCAGATTAACTTTTACAAAAATTGTAAGATGTCTACGGACTGGGAAAAACAGGATTTGTACAAGAGTTATAATGCCGGTAACTAAAGAGAATGGGTGATTTGTCCTGTGGCCTCGCTAATTTGCTAACGTACACCATTGAAACCTAAAACGATACTGAAGGCAGTCGCAAGGCGCGGCACATGTATGCACCTCACAGGACCTTCCCAGCACTTGTGTAATGTAACCGATTGTAGTACAGTTTCGACTGTGCATTATGCGTACAGACTAAAACTGTATTTTTGGCTGCACAGTTTTTTATGCCTTGGCCAGCGGCTTTGCCCCAAAAAGTGTGAAGTGATAACTATGCACCTTGTGGGGCCAGGCGACAGGTAACGGTATTTCATATGATTAGTAATGGTATACGTGTACACTGGCCAGTATTTGGAACTTAGCATGAAACGCAAGTAGGCACGGCTTTACCGACACAAAACACATGGATCATATTGTGTGTTTCAACTTGAATATTAGTTTGAAGAATTACGTGAAGAAGTGTAGACATTATTATTTTGTGTACAGTCAGTTTGTTATGGTGATGCGTGTCTCCATTTGGACAGAACAGTAGTCTTGTCAAGTGGGGGGAAAAAGAAAATCGGTCATTCGGCATTTTGACAAAATGTTTAGGCCACTGAGTGATTAGCTATATTATGTATTTTTCTGTAATTTTTTACCTGTCATTATTTTGTTTTGTGTGTTGCAAAATTAGATACATAGGCTAGAGCCTAGATGCACATTCCTCTCATGTGTAATAATTTTTAGTTAAAAATTTGTTCCACGGAAAAAGAAATGAATGCGAGTGCCACATCAAAGTGTTCGTTTGCACACGAGTGGACGATTGATGATAGATTTAAGGCTGTCTTCAACCTGTTCAACTAAATGTAGCATGTGTGTGACAGTGTTTTCTTTGAGTAATTTGGAGAAGACAGAAGTGAGGAGCCACGTGAAGGGCATAAAGCACCAGAAAGCAATTGTGTCTCTGCCTGAATCTACTATATTGAAAAGTTTTTTGGTTAGCGGAACAAATTATTGCAGTATCAGCTTCCTGACACTATCAACCATTCAAGATCAGCTGAAATAGAAATTGTAAATTGTTTAGTGCATAAACAATCTATAACCAAAACAGTCGAAGAAGCATGTGACTTTGATTTGTTTTAAATTACTATCTAACTCGTGCAGAAATAGTTTGGTGTACATCAACTGTAATGTCACATGTATTGATACGTAGGGATGATACAAATGCCTCTTTGTTTAAAATTATGTTCCCTGACTCTGCATTGTGCAAAAATGCTGATGCATACAACCAAAATTTTGTATATTTTAGTGTATGGCTTAGCACCACTTACCTAACTACAGTCGACCTGGCATAGTTCAAAAGTGCCTGAGTATTAAGACTTTATAATCATATTAATTAGCCTATAGACTTCTGTATCTTCTGGACAAAGACAAATTCAGGATACATTTAGGTGAAAGTGAGTAAGTTTATCTTAGTTAATTGCTTTTTACTGTAATTTTTTCATAATATATAATTTTACGTGATAATACGTGTTCACATTTAATGGTTCCACAATTTCATAATCAGGGAAATGTGATATTTTCCATCAGGGAAAAATCAGGGAATTTTTGGTCATTCAAGGTGGCCACCCTGGTGAACATTTAAATTCGTCTATAAATTTGGCACAGAAGAATGTTCAGAATGTTTACAGTTGACATTTTATGTGATTCAATTGTATCTCAACAACTTGTATTTTGTAAGTTGTTCCAATGTGACTTTAGTGTAAACACTGATGGCATTAAATGTGAGGACTTATTATGGCAATTACTGTTTTTGACTCTCACTCAGTCACCAACTGTGGTCTTTGTTTAATTTTTTTATAAAAATTAGGTTTTTTCCTTTATGGTAGTATTAACTCCAACTATCCGAATCGCCGACTATCAGAAACACTTTCAGAAAAAAAATTTAACACTGAAACGTACATACACTGTGTTGCGATTCACAAAGTAATTATTTGTTTACGCCAGCTATTGTCCTTCCCTCCGCGAAGCTAGTGTAGGTGCAGTGCAAACATTATTGGAATTATCAGATGCAGTCTCATAGTGTAGTTCTATTATGTATGTTGGCTACACTGTCGTCCATCGCCGGCCGGCCTAGCTCACTTGTCACTGTTTGTTTTGATTAGTTGATCAATGTATCGACCTGCTACTGTGACGTACTCTTTCACGTCATTGTGTTGTTTTGTTTGCGAGTGCATTTGGTCGTTCAGCATGGCTTCTAAAAGAAAACATGTTGTGTTATTATTCATGGATAAACTATAAATTATAGAGCAGTCAGATAAAGGAGTTACGAGTAAACAATTGGCTGAGATGTACAGTGTTGGACAAGCAATGATTTCAGGCATTTAGATGAGCAAACCTACTCTTTTAAACTTTGTGTCAGTTCTTGATAACGAAATATGGAAATTCTTCAAGAAAATCAATGACGGCAGCAACAAACAAAGATTTAGAAGATGCCATTTTCAAGTGGTTTTGCTGTAATTTTCTGTGGGCAACCCGATTTTGGGTCCGATTCTTCGTGAAAAAGCTAATATCATAGCTTAGAAGCTTGGTTGTTAACCCGTTAAAGCAAGTAATGGCTGGCTAAAGAAATCAAGTTCAGCCTTGATGTGCGTGAATTTTATTTAAATAGCGATAAGTTATCAGCAGACTCCAAAGCTGGAAAAGATTTTATTGAAAAAATTTTAATTTTTAGCAGACTCCTACATCCTGAGTTTACGTGCAACGCAGATGAAATTGATCTCATTTTGAAAGCTCTGCCTAAAACCACTTTAGCCTCTAAAAGGGAGTGTAGTGCTCTAGGACATAAAGTTAGTACAGACCGTGTTAACGGTGCTTAACTGTGCGAACTCTACCAGAAGCCATAAAATACCACTTCTGTTGATAGGGAAGTCAAAAAGCACAAGACCATTTAAAAATGTGAAATGCTTGATAATACATTGACTCAACTCATCCCACTGAAGAATTGTTCAAAAGAGGGAATGGCCAGTTTACAACAATTGTTTTACCGCCAAACGTCACAAGCTTGTTGCAACCAATGGAGCAGTCTGTTAGTGGAAATGTCTGCGTGTTAAATTTGTGTGAAAATTACCAATATACATTTTAATACTTGGGAGTGTTTTTTTCAGAGTGCCACATAGGGATTTGTTGTGTGTGGTTGTACCCACAGATAATATTTCTCCCAATTAGATAAATAGGGTGTAGGGTGATTTACCATGTTCTTTTGTTGTCGCAGTTCAAAGAGCGCCTGGAGGAAATAAAGAATAACACAGCTACTAGAGATGCTATCTTGCTTTCAAAACCATTGTCGTGAACAATAATCCTAGATACAACTAAAACGTGCACAAGCAGTGGCAGCGCACTACCAAACTGTCGTAGAGGAAGAAATATCTTTACCTTGATTCAAGGTTGTAAAAGATTCTGTCACTGATGTAGTAGTTTCTAATGCACCTGGGAAACTTGAAACACAACCCACTTGCAGATTCTCATTCCCAGTATCCACTGGCATTTACAAAAATTGATCCGAGTAAGCTGCCAGTAATCTGGAAGTATAACACCAAGGAGGGGGCTAAACGTGTGCTGTTTAGAGATTGGTTTAGTAATCATTTTGTTTTTGAGGTGAACTGTTATTGAGCAAGAATGAATTGGCAAGAACGAAACACCATTTACAGTGCTGCATCTGTTGGATAATGCACCTGGCCACCCAGATAATTAGACGATAATTCATCCAGAAAGCATGTAGGTTAATAAGTGAACATACATTACACAAGATTTTATATTTTACAGTTACAAAACGACACAGTCCAAATCACATTGCGTATGGCACAGTACAGTAATTTACTTTACTTCACACTTTCTCAGCAGACGTGTCTAATGGGGAGCGCTGATAACTTCCTCCATCAAAGTTACAAATCAGCACAGACGTGTTCAGTGCTCATAACTGCGCTGGTCAGACACAGGCATTGTATGTGCTATGCGACATGCGTAGTGTGTGCGAGCGTATGTGACTGTCGTTGCAGACAAGTCACACACAATGTCGTCAAGTCCCCTGCCGGGCCAACTCAGCCTGCGCGCTGATTGTCACCCCCATTTGACAGGATAATTTTTAAAGACATTGCATGTGTTATGAGGGTGTTCATAGTATTATTTTCATTTTATGTACATTTTATTTACCTGTAAGTTCTACAGACTCGTTGCTTCTAAAACAAAACACTTAAACATGTTAGTTTATTTTGAATTTGTATTGAAATACAGAACATACAATAAATGTACTAATAATACAAGTTATGTAACGGACTGAAGAACATAGCCCTTATGTAAGTCGGAGCTTTACTGTATACAGTTTTCTATGGGCCACTGTTGCAACAAAAATTAATACACACGGTTAGGGAGGAACTAGCAAATTTGCACGTAGTGTACGGTACAACACAGGAATGTGTCAGAAACATGCAGAATGTATGCAAAAAGTATCGTAGGAGGCAGATATCTCACTACTCCAACTTTTCTGCCATTTACCAACACAAACAGGTTACAGGCTCAGTCTTCAGGCTGAAACATGATTCAGGGCACGGACGTCAATTGCCTAGGACATAGTTAGAATAGGTCTTTGCTTTTATTGGAAGGACACCATCCAGCGGCCCCCAAGCCAATGTCAATGCAGTGAATGCCACCGAAGTTGTGTGAGATGGATTCGTCATGAGCAACATTTGCATCATATCACCTGCATGTGGTATTAGTTGCAAGTCCAGACAATTATCCTAGTCTACTACAATTCAGTTGATGGTATCTACTGCAATGCAATATTCAGAAAAGATTATCTTGCTTCATACTGTGACTGAATAAGGCATACTTTATATGCAGTGGTATTTTTAATACCAGAAATAGCCATATGTGGGTGGAAGATAGTCTGCACAGTATCTGCATACAAAGTGTTCAACAGTAGTTTTCTGTAAACATGTGGACAGGTATTGTCTGTATGTGTAAAAATTAAACTTAAAGAAAGTTTACATGAGTCTGAAAGGTTGTCTGTAACCAACCAAAGAGTTTTTTCAGAAGTTTAATAAAAGAAAGAACTGGTGAGATTCACTTCCACTGATTGCAGTGTATAATGGGACAATGGGCAAAATATCCTGCACAAACCCTAATATGTCAACTGTCAGTCACATGACAAAGTCACAAGGAAAGGAATTCTATTATACTTGCATCTGCTTGCAGCCTGTGAGCATTGCTCCGCGTAGGTGCCTACGAGTTGGTGTTGCACAATAAGTATGCCTGACGTATGGCTTCTACTCAGGAAATAAGACATTTATCACATTGGGTACACCGTTACGAGTGCAAGCACGTAATTGTGCATAGTTAAGCAATTTAATCTCTGGGAACAAAAAATATCACAAACTGACATAGGCCTATAACGTTGAAGCAATGAGTCTTGCAGCATGAGTTTCAGAAGCAACAGTCAAACCTACTTTGAAGAAAACTAATAAGAAGAAGTTAATTGAAGCAGACAAATTTTACGTGTGGTCCTGTACGTAGAATAATACACAAAATCTATACTGTGCGGGGAAACTTACCTGACTTTCAAATAAGTTATACAAGGCTTTGCAAGATGACGGTGCATGTTTTGAACTGCAGCAAGGAGTATTTACAACAATTTTTTAAGAAGCTCAGATTTCACTGGAAAAAGTACCAATCCAAGAGGAAAAGCGTGATTGAAACACCTGACTTAACAGTTTGGAGGGGATGTTACCTGGAGGAGACACATGTATACGAAGGCTCGTAGGGAATAGTTTATGTCAAAACTTATGTCGATACTTTTTGTAGTGTAACTTCTTTGCTGGCAATCAGATACGGAAATTGGTGTTACTGAATGTATAGGGAAAGGTTCGCAATTAACTGTTGTGCATGTGGGTGTTGAAGAAGGCTTTCCTCCAAATGTGTTACATATTTAAATACAGTCAGAAGTCCAGCAATTGTCAAGCAATACGAACTACCTGTAAAACGTTCATGGTTCCTAATTATTGTTATGTAGGCATTGTACACCACAACATTTGCTTTTGTATTGCAACGGGTGCAAAGAAACTTCATCTGGAATGTAAACTGTTGCACATTTTCTGAGTGGATGGAAATCAAACTGATGCCAAATTTACTGAAAAAGTGTTTCATTGTATCACTTTGTTTCATTGGACAAGAGAAACATATACTGACGTAATGAAAGCTTTTACTGAGTGTAGTAGAATGAGTCAGAGTTGTCGTCTTGGTTGAATTGACATGGGCACAAATTTAACAACCAATGACACGAGATTCAGAAGTAAATGTGTGTTTGTTACAAATTCAAATGCATGAAATGCCTAGAGTGCCATTCATGTGTAAAGAAGCATGGATTTAAATAGGCCATTCATTCACAGCAGATACAAATTGTAATACAAAATTAGTGACATCTGAAAATTAGAGACAAGTATATGATGCTCACGGGCACACGGTACGCCATTTTATGTTGCTATACGTGTAACATGGTGACGTGCCTTCACCCCTCCAGCTTTGGCAAGGTATGGAAAATCTATGATATGCAAGTGCTACTAGGCAAGGTTACCACTCCTCAAGTTAAAGCAAGGTAGGAGAAGTTAGTAGTTGCACAGAGTGATATCAGCCAAGGATCTTTTGTCTGTTGTCACATTTACCCCCTCTTGCAGTTGCAAAGTTGGGATCAACATACATCTGCTTCAGTAGTTATAAAAATATCAATAGTAATGATATCTCCAATAGACAAATATTTAATAAATCCGAACATCTGAATAAAGGATCACCATGAAAACAAGGAACATTAGTTTTGCATATTTTAATTGGAATATCCAAAATTTTCCAAAGGTAAATTTCATAGTAGTTGAATACTGAATTCGACATTTTAAACAAAACCAACTGCACACATTTATTGTTAAACTCGATAAGAGTGTATTTTCGAAGATCATCTGAAGTTTATGAAAATTTTGAACTGACAATATAAAGAGGTGCACCAAAGCAGTTAACCAATTTACACAAATTTACAGTAAAATTCTTGAAATGAAAGGTATATAATGAGCTCACAAAATTTTTGTGTAGTTACATCAGACGCATCTGACATTTAACTTGAAGTATGCTAGAGAACCTTGGCATAACTCCGACTATGAGTGAAACAGTCAAATTATGGTAGAATCATAAACAATAATAAGTCATGTCCACGGGTTCCAATCTGATCATTTGAAGTCACTAATCAGGAAATTCAAATTAGCAAAAGCCGGAATGCTAAATATAGAAATGCACCCCACAGCGTACCACTCTACAACCAACGGTGATCATGGCGTATGATACCAAAACACATTGCTGAAAATACCTATTACGAAAAATACACTTCAGACCAAATCATTGAAAATATCAAACCCACGCCTAACATGTTTTAAACCCAGACAAAATTTTTACTAGACAGCATTCAAAAAAATTAAATTTAGAAAAGATAAATTAATAGAATTAAACTTACATATACATGACAACAGCTGTATTGCACGTCATGGGGGAACAAGTTCCCAACCCACATGCTAAGTTAACAGCTGGAAGATACTTGCATTTTTATTCAACGCTTGCCGAAAAAGAAGGAAGTGAAGTGAATGAGCGGCCTGACACAAGCACAACAGCTAAACCTGGCCAGAGCGTAATAACTGTGCCGGCTAGGGGAAGAGGAGAAGGGGGAAACAAGAGAACAAACGAACCGAGCAAAATAAACTTTGTTTGGTAGCAGTTCAAAGAGAGTCCGCAGCATGCCACAGTCACCGCACTGAAAACCAGATGATGCAACAGTATAGGCGGTGGTGGTGTCCCTTAAGGTGCTGCTGATCAGAATTCTTTTTTTTCGCCCATACTGCTAAAGTTGCCCAAAATTTTGGGGTTAGTGGACCTCTTCTCTCATTTCAATCCTTGACAATGCAAACTTGCTACGTTTCTTTTGTATGAAGCCTTGACAGTATGGTTGACTCAAATACAGAAATAATCAGCGTCATGTTCTGCCTGATGTCAATCCGACACTACTAACTTGCTACGTCTTTCTTGTATGTAATCTTAACATTAGGGTTTGCAGTAAAATACTCAAATTCAGTGGAACCCAGTTACTATGAGAGTTCGTAACAGCATAAAAAATAGCCATAGTTACGAGTTGTCGTAAGAACCGAATGATTATGTAAACTAACAATTTTCTAGGTTATTGACATATGTGGGATAGGAATAATAACAGTACAGTTTATCTTGGCTAGTATCTCTGCTATTATAAAACAAGACTGCCAAAAACGATAGGCATATCTTTATCAGGTGTAACGTTCAATAATTTTATTTATTTCACGATTTTCATTAACTTTTTGTTACCATTTTACCATTTTCACTCGCTACAACACGGCAAAACGTAAGGTAAAGAAAACAAAAAAGAAAGTCTAGCGAGGCGGCGGAGGCTGCAACTAAAACGAACAGCACTGCCAGCTCACATGTGATTGGCTGGAACGAAAAACGCTGCACCAATAAGATCTTATAAATGCGCTAACAAAAGACGCGTGGCTGTTCCATATTACGTACTTTCTGAAGCAAAGATGTTCTGAAGTAGCAAAGTCAAAGCAACAATAACAGTATTTAGTTCGAGTACAGTTTATTTATCCTTTCCAACATAAGTTTCGCTAAAATAAAAACCTATCGTTAAGAAATCAAAACACGTAACGTATAAAAACATGACACAAGAAGTTTATGAACTTACTTGGGTTACGCTGGGTAGTGTAACTTCAACTCCAGGCGTTCAAAAAGAGATCCAAATGAAGTTTCCTTTTCATGCGTTGCCATAATTGGGCAAATCTAACGTGGTCTACAAACTACTAGGTTAAGTTATGTAAACGTAACTTTTTATTTAAATTCACTTCTTGCAGTATAACACACACAAACAAAAAAAAATCATAGTGAGTTTGAAACTGATTCTGCAATGCCCTTCGCTATAATAAAACCAAGTTGACGCAAGCGAAGCTTGTGTACTCAGTCCACGTGCCACTTTCGCTTTCATGCTGTACCAAGATGGCGTCAATAACAATCGAGGTTGAGTCGAGCAAGTCACGGCAGCGTTGCCAGATGCAACTGCATTTCCATTTCCACCTTTGCCATATCTCGCATTCTCACCTTTTTCACTCTGCCACGCTGAACAATGATTATCACGTGCACTTGTATTTATTATGTTTGTTTGTAATTAAAAAATAATAATTTTGCGCGGTATGTTGATGATTGTTGCTTGTGAATCTCTCGTATCTACGAACTTGCTCATGACAATACCACTCGTAAATACCGAACATTTATATATTAAACTGCATACACAAACTGACGGTGCATTACAAAACACTCGTAATTACGAACGTCTCGTAATAACTCATACTCGTAATAACTCATACTCGTTGTAATGGGGTTCCACTGTAATTGTAATGCCGTATTAATTTTTTTTTTTTGTATAACACTGTCAACACGGTTACAATTAACCAAAAAAATTTTTAACTTTGCAGTGTTTTTTTTTTAATCTGAATTTTGTATTGCAGGCCTGGTACTTACTTGAACAATACAAATTTAAAAAGTTAGCTAAAAGTTATTTATTTTTTACAATAACAGATCCTTAGTTTTAAAAAATTACTCCCATTTTAACAAATTAGAAAAAATTTGTTTTTCATATAGCATACATAAACAGACAAAAGTGTAGGTATGCTATGTTTTGTATAACTTCAATAAAAGTTTACAATTCTGGAGGCAGTACTTTTTAGTGTTGTACTGTCTCAGTCAACATTTTTAGGTTTTAAATGAACTGGATCTGACCATTTCATTATTTGTACTTTAAATTTGGTTATGTATTGTGATTCATTACAAATTATTATACTGCCTATAAGTATGTTGTATATTTTATTAAAGGTATACACACAGTGTTAATTTGTTCTGAGTATAACGTTGGTGAAAATTATTTTGGACACTTCATGGAAGGGCGGAAATGGCGTGTTACGAAGATAGGAGAAGCTGCCACAATAGCTTTTAAGAAGGTTTGTTTATTAAATTGTTGGTATTAATTTCAAATCATTATGCCACCCTTGGTCAGAACATATGCAAATACCATCTTGTAACGTCATCCTGAGATTAATTGATGCTCTACCTCGAGGACTAATTAATGTTAATTTTTAGAATGAGTGTTACTGTGCTAAATTTAAAATTTAAATGTAAAAAAATAAATTTCCCTCAAAGTTATGGCATACTGGGTGGTTATGTTTGCAAATATAGCCTATGTGCAATGAATTTCAATTCCTGAGTGACTTGGGGAAATATGTACTTCTTGCCACATTATTACTATAATTATTAGTATTTTAGGGGAAAATGTCCCTTTCTATGTTGTGATACATATGTTAATTTTCCAGTAATTAAATTCATGTAAAGCAATTTTAGCCGTGTTTTTTATTTCAGTCCTACGAGCTGCGAAAGCACACATTGTAAATACTGTCTCCAAGACCTCAAACATGGCTTAAAAATGGCCTTTTAGCACACCTATATTGGAAAATAAACTGCACAGGGTAAGAACAAACTAATCGAGGATACTTCAGTTTACTTTGGTATGGGCTTTCCTACAATAAAATAATAACCAGGTTAACAAAGTCCCATAGTTACGATACAGTGGAAACATTTTGCACTACTTCAGCCTCTTGCACGTAGAAGCGATGTGACGCTAGGCATGCCCGTCAATGTAATCACTCGTTCACTTCTGAACCTCCAACGCCCAAAATGGCTTCAGAAAGACTGAGCCTTCAATATTAATTAGTGTCAGGTTTCATCTTAAACTCTTTGAGAAAGATGTCATATGCTATTGTTATATGTAACCATATTTCCCCCCTTTCAGTGAAAATAAAATCGTAAAGTACCTACTAATATTCTATGCCTAGAAACTATGAACACTAAGTTTCCACAGAGTGAAGAGCTTTTATTCTCCCTCCTGATGTAATATAAAAAGAAAGTTCCTTGCAATTTTCAAACCACGTATGCTTCCTTTGCAACTAATGATTAGAGGCGAAAAATTTGCGTGTTCACGGATATGTATGCTAGCCTAAAAGAATATTTTCTACATACTCGAGCAGAGTGTGTCTGTTCATTTACTGCTTGCTGACACACCAATGTTTCGTTCAGCATTTAATTGCTACTGTATTATTGGCTCAGTGTCTTCCATGAAGTGTTAAGTACAGTAAGTCTAGAACAAATTGTGTAAGTGACACGAATTTACAGTTGTTCAAGATACACAGTGGTGGTTACAATGGGCGTGAGGATAGGGGTGGGATGGCTTGACATATGTGTGTGTGTGTGCGTGTGCGTGCGCGTGTGCAGGTGCAGGCGCGGGTGCGGGCGCGTGTGCGTGTGTGTGTGTGTGTGTGAGAGAGAGAGAGAGAGAGAGACGTGTCCTGTCACTTTTAAGGCCATGATCTTTTATTTCTACTGCTTTTGCGATATTTATATTTTATTACCTAATCAAGAGCTAATATCGCAAAACTGTTCCCCAGTTTTTGTTATAAATTGTTTTCACTATGCAGCCAAACTTTTTCTAGGTTAAAGATTATATATTTTGTCTTGGAAGAAATAGTTATAGTATAAACTATTTGTAACAAAACTGGGTAACAGTTGTCAGTAGCTGCTCATGTTCAGGATTTAATTAAAATAGTATGGTTAAAGCAGTAGAAATTGTGTATCATGGCCTGTCCAAGGCCCTCCCTCGAGAAAACTGTGGATCCGTCAGTGCACAAGCGCACAGATTATGTACAAGGATTGCTGCGATGATCCAGTTAGTAATATATTACTGTAATAGATCAGCCAGTTAAGCTAAAAGAAAAGAATAAAAAGTAAGTCTTATGAAGAAGAAACTATTTTGGATAGATTACTCACCAGTTAGGTGATTGCACGTAGTGTTTTCCTAACATACGTTCAAACGGGAGGGGGGGGGGAGAAAGAGCCAGAGACAGAGCGCTGAATCAGGCAAGCAGTTATGGCATTTCCGATGATAGCCTAATGTCTTCCACAGTGTCAGAGGCTAAACTCAAGTCTAATATTCACTTGTTGCGTCTTTCACTGTTCGGCCATATTGAATGGAAACCTAAGCATGTTGTAGTAGTACAACGAAAATATGTTAATGTGAATGTTTAAACTAAACTATAAGTTAGAAACAGATAAATTTTTAGAAATATGGTTCAAAGTATTCACAGTTGTGGACGTGTTTAAGTGTGTTTCAATTGTATCTCAACAAGTGTTTTGTATGTTATGCAAATGTGACTTCAGTGTAAACAAGGTGGCAAATATGATTGCCGCCATCATATTTACACAAAAAAATTTTGAGCATTTTTGAAGTTATAAACTTTGACAGAAAAAATATACAAGTGATGTTGTAGATCCAACAACAAATGCCGAAGTTTCTGACAAATAAATAATATGATTGTGTATACACCGTTAAGGTAACACGTTCAAAATCGAAAACTAGTGATTTGTCACAAAATTACTTCTGAAAGCTTTGGTAAATGGTTGGCATCTCTGCACTCTTAAGGATATCGCCACTGTGTTTTTCGTTTTTTTCCGTTATAAAAACCAATATTATGAACTTAAGAGTGAATCCTAGTTGCGTCATGCCCAAGGCAAATTAAAGGTCCCAGCAAAAAGTTCAGCCAAATTCTCACATAGAGCACCACTGTCGCGGGTGCTGTCAGTCACAGAGGATTATGTCTGCCGTTGTGTCTGGCATGGCCCTGGCCACAGGCGACTGGCACACTTGTAAAAGGTATTGGGGAAGGGGGTGGGGGCAGAGGGCTGCGAAGGACCCTTGCTTCTTGTTACCTGCAAGTCGGCTGAGACCCAAGTCGCGGTGTGGTATATTAGGTAATTATTCCAGTATTTATAAACAACAGGATGCAAATTTTTTAGATTGTGTGGCCACTAGTAAAATGTATTTTGATTTACAGTCGCATCCCGAATTATTAGGGACACCGGAAAACGGTAAATAAAATTTACAAAAGTCGGTGTGAAAATTTCTTGAAATCTGTGCTAAATGTCTGTATAAAACTGCAAAAGCGATGAAAATAGTCTGTGAATAAAAATTTTTTTTAACGTTAAAATTATTGCTATACACAATTTTGTAGTGCTAAAATTCACCACAGGCAATGGAACTCCTTTAGAAAAAAGTAAAACATTTGTATTTACATATTTTTTTATGAGAAAAAAAATGTTACTTATGATTTCGAGAAAGTATTACAAAATTAATGTTAACTGAAAATAAAAAAAAACATGCAAAATTTTACGTGTAGTGACAAGAATAATTCTGGAAATAAAGAGGTAGATTGATGAGAATTTTTTCTGAGGCTTTATTGTTTCGCTGTCTTTATTGAAACCAAAAAACATTTCTGTATTGTAGGAGCAACTTGAGAGCATGTTTAAACTAGAGAAATATTAACAAAGAAACTCATAAGTAGGGTAGGACTGGACATATATTTTGTTATTCCATATTGCAAAAATATTCACCTTATTTCAGAACACAGGCCTGTACTATCCTGAGCGGCTAGGATAGGCATGAGACTGTTCTGAGATTGCCCTGCGCGAGGGCGGCATAGGGGGGTGACAATTAAATGTAAAAACACAATGTGACAACTGCGTAACCATGGACAGTCGAGCTATATCACACTTACATACATGTCGCCTGGATACATTAATTATATTGGTGGCGGCTTTGTTCCACCGACGTAGTATCCTAATTCACACTCTTGCTGGGCTTGTCTTAATACTTGGCCCCTATGAGTGTATGCTTACGCCAAATGTCTCACCTCTGCTAGACTGTCTTACCACGATGTCTCAACAGGTGAATGCT
>PNEQ01122433.1:0-14273 GCA_003012365.1 Medauroidea extradentata
CGATGGTGATTAGGAGGAGGCTGTCTTCGCTGATGGATAAAGTGAGAGAGAGGAGATTGCTAGTTCATCATGCCTAATCTCAGAATGACTCCAGCATCAAGAGAGGGATTGGTCCCCGTTTGTATATCTGGAGGATCCTCGACACTGCAAAGGTACATACCCTTCATTCTATTGAAGGGTCAGCATGAGAGAAGTCGTGCCCAGCGAGCTATATTACAGCATCATTCCTGGAGCCACAGCTTGTCAAATATTGTTGGTTTCGCTACCACTATTTAAAATTCGCATCTAAATGTTCTTCTCATGGGTAGCCTCTGAGTAAGTGGGTAACATGTTTTGAAGTGTGAGCATGTATAAACTGAAGAAACAAATGTGTATGCAGTTTTGAGGCTGATGTGTAGCAAGGTGTGGAGCTGCGTACATATGGTGATATGTTTACAGAGGTGTATAGTTTTGTGTAGTGAGTGAGGGACATTTCCTATGCCTTCAGTGTATGTGCTCCTGGTGGTTGGAAGATATGGATGGGAAGATGATGATGATTGTGTCTGCAGTGCTATTTGCTGTGCTATGTGCTGTGGCTGTGGTGCTATATGCGGTGATATGCGCGGTGCCTGAGGTGATATGTGCGGTGCCTGAGGTGATATGTGCGGTGCCTGCGGTGATATGTGCGGTGCCTGAGGTGATATGTGCGGTGCCTGAGGTGATATGTGCGGCGCCTGGGGTGATATGTGCGATGCGTAGGGAGAAGCTCTTATACAGGTTTAACATTGGTTTTATTGTGAGTGTTTGTGTGTGTACTTCATTTTGTGGTTAATGGGTTTCGTTTGATTCTAATGGTGTACTGTTTTGAAATGATACCTTTTTTATGTATGGCTTGTGCTTCACAGTGGAATTTTTGTCTGAGATATGAAATGTCTCATGTGTTTCATAAGTGTACGTAGGTTTTGTTTGGTGATGTATGCTATGTATGCAGTTTGGTTATATCTTTTTGATTTGCTGTTACTTTTTTTGTGGTTTTTATAAGGTAAATATAATGGATGGTATGTATGTTTATACTAGGAGTACTGATGTAATGAATAAAATGGTGGTTTATATAGTTGTTTCAGTGGTTGGGAGTAGTTGACTCAGTTGCTAGATGACAATTATGTTAGTCTCTTTATGTAGACTATAGCCATAGAAGTTGACTGCTGCCCTGCTCTTATGGATATTGAATGGTATCCTGCCTCTTTGAACTGACTGGTAAGATTTCGGAAATAAAATTATAGTAGATGGGTTAGTTGGCATTTTCCGTGATATTGAAAGTTTGAATTATATGATAGCTAGGTTTAGGTTGGTGTGTACTTTAACTATGGTTGTGTAATATGACCAAATCCTAAATTACAGTTGATGTCATGATCGCTTATGGTTTCTGAGGTACGTAAGGACATGTTAAGGTGAAACTGATCAAATAAGCTGACTTGTGTTATGAATACTGTCAGATATATGATAGGTTGAGTTGCATGGTGGTTTTATAATGAACGCATGTAAATGAATTAACATTTGCTATAACAAATAAAAATATAGTGCTGGTGTAGTGAAATTTAATGTAGAAAATTGGGAACATTGATAGTTAACTTCGTATGTTTTGTTAAGTGTTTAACATGGTTTGGGGGTGGATACATCGTGTTAAATTAAGTCATACTTGATGGTTTGCCTGAGGTAACGATAGGTTGGTCTTTGTTTGTTCAATTCGGGTCCTGTGGCTTGAATGGTAATATAAAATAAGTGGAAGCGAAGAATACTTTAGTCACAAAAAATGTGAATCCTTCTACACAAGGTATGAAAATTATAAGTAATTTTAAAAATCTGATGTGAGTGGACTGGAGATGAATAATTTTTATAGTTTAAAGTAGGATAGCTAAAATATGTAAGTTATACATGAGTAAAATTAATGAGACATTGTTTCAACACAACAAAACTAGTGACAAATGAAATATGGTGGCCCTCAAGGAGGCCGGAGTATTCAGAATTTGTGGATGGATGGTGTGAGGTATGCGGAGAGGATGGAACTATGTGTGGAGGATATGGAGATGTGTCGAGAGTGAGGAGGAGGGTACGGAGACTTGTGCGGAGAATGCGGAGAGTGTGCGGAGTCAAACACAGCATAAGTAAATGGGTTTTGAGACATTTGCGGAGCATACATAGTCTTGTGCTGAGCACGCTTAGTCTTATGATTAGATGTTTGCAGAGAGTGCAGAGATGTGTGCGGAGCATTCCTAGGTGCTGGTCTCAATCTACGTAATAAAAGGGAAGACAGGTGACTTTCTTAATATGTTTACTAGAATGATGTTAACGAAATTATAGACAGATTGCGTCTACTAGTTGCTTCTCAGCAGGTCGGAAATAATTCACATACAAATGAAATATCTAGCATCATCGAATAATTATGTATAGATGGCTACATTGAATGAGGTGCCAAAAGACTGTTAGCGAGCTTCACAAGCCTGCAAGGTGAAACTGGTCACGAAGTATAGTGTGTGTGTGTGTTTGCTTTGAAGGACTTGTATCAAGCAGACTCGGTTGAAATTGTTTCTTATGCTTGCAGGTTTAAAGTTTACAAGTACATTCTGGCTGTTCTTGGCTGTTACATTAAATCATTCATCGGCTGTGATCATAAAAACTAAGGGTGGTGGGGATATAACAAATGTTATGAACATTGTTTTCCAAGATAGAGGTCTGAGCAAGAATTTACATACTGACCTCTGCAAGGAATTTTACATTCAGTAATTTTAAGCACTAATATCATAACATAAAATACCTAGTGATCATAAGGCTAGTATCGTGGAATGCTTAGATCGTACATTGAAGAATGAAATGTGGAAAAAAATTTCAGCACAAGGAAGCTACAAGGGGTTGGATAAAGTACCCAAGCTTGTGTTCAAATATAATAATAAAGTACGTAGGGCCACGAACATGATGCCTGCGAATGTTAATGACAACTCTTTACTGCACACTGTATATAGAAATGAGAAGAAACTGGACCTGCAAAAGCCTGAAGCGAAGGTTCAGGACTATGTAATGATATCATGAGTGAAAGGAACATTTACGAAAGGCTAAACACCAAACTGGAGCACTGAAATATTTAAAGTGGTCAAGTTTCGTCACTACGAACCAAGGACCTACTACCTAGAAGATGTGGAAGGCAAGGCTATTCGAGTTGGCTTCTACGACAAAGAAATTCAAGTTACCAAGTATCCAAACACGTATTTTGTAGAGAAGGTATTGAAGAAGAAAGGTAGTAAAGTGCCAGTGCGATGGCTGGGATTCGTCATTCAGACATTACGAATAAATGATTTGAATTCTTATATATAAAGGAATAAATAAATATATTTGTTAAAACTGAATTTCTGTGTTATTATTTATTAGCAAATGTTCTTTTAGTGGGAATAGTTGGAACTGCTACTGGGGTGCCTAGAAGGCAGTCTGTGATGACTGCGCACATATACCCTGAGCGTGTTAGAACTCGAGGCGATGAGCTGGTCGGGGTAAGGCATGCAGTTTCATCATCTCGTCTTCGCGAGACGCTGGACTGTCCACTGCGCGGCCGCAGACCTAATTGTGTCATGCTCCGGGCGCGTGTATAGAACCATCCGATGTGTGGAGAGACGATGTGTACAGGGAGGCTGGCAGGTGTTTACACCTCTACCAGTTCATATTGCCATGTCGAGTTAGCAGGAAGTGTTCCGTGTCCTGCTAGAGGAAGACGTCGAAGCATTTGATGATGTAATTCAACTTATAAGGCGGCATATACTTCAGCACAACCACTCAATCGTATTATGTGTGACAGAAGCAGGTCGCCAGTTAGTAAATCAGCTACACCAGTGCATCCACCTGTACCACTGCTGTGGAGCGATGAATAGGACAATGTTGCAGGGCTACCATGCCCGATGTCTCCAAGGTTGAGGCTCTGCCCCTTCAGGATGAAGGCAGTGAGCACGATCTGTGTTCAACAATGGGCTCATCCATCGTACGAACCTGGGACCTGGACGAAGTGTACAGCGATAGTGAACAAGAAGAGCAGGAGGAAGACGAGGATGCTTGGGAGGAAGTGCGGCGAGAGCCCCATGTGCTATGAGCCCAGTTTCGGGACCAGCATGAGGAAATCCTGGAGCTGCAGCACCAGCTACAGGTTCAGCATGTCATGGCAGAGATCCTCCACACCGCCACCGCTCGCTTCCAGGACTAAACTCTTCTCCTCCAGACATTGGTGGGGTAAGGACCTGCCTAGTCGTCTCAAGAATGATAGTGTACTGTGTACATAGTGTACTGTGTACATAGTGTACTGTGTACATAGTGTACTGTGTACATAGTGTACTGTGTATATAGTGTACTGTGTCAATAGTGTACTGTGTATATAGTGTATACAGTGTTTTGTTAATAAATGTATCATTTTTTAAACTTCTTGCGTGAGTTGACAGACATTATTCGCCTGTCATAACTTTTCTTAAAGAGCATCAGATGCATCAGTCCTTGTACACTCAATCAGTATTTACATGCCACACTATTACATTATAATTAATTACTATAAAAGGTTTTAAAATATGCAATAATTGAGAATGAATATCATGATGTCTGTGATACAGCTCTGTGTATAATACTTGTCAATCTAGTTGCCTGGAGGTAAGCATAAAAAATAATAGTAATGAGAGGGGCAAGAGTCCTGTCTATGTTACATTCCATGTCGTCCTTAAACACTTATGTCGCCTGGTGGAGACGAATCAAGTGAGTAAATAAGAAACAAAGATGGCTGCCGACTACCACACCCCCTACCAAGGTGATGTACAATGGGAAACAGGAATAGGTCGGTGGGTGGGGAGTTAAGGGAGGGGAGGAGGAGGAATGGAACATGACGGTTGTTGCTGGGGAGCTGATGAATGAGAGAGAAGGAGGAAAGTATGAGTGGAATGAGAGAACAGGGTGAAAGTATGATTGGAATGAGAGAACAGGAGGAATTTATCAGTGGAATTAGAGAACAGGAGAAAATTAAAAACAAGATGACAGATTTGACATACCAAGATGATGGATATGGTGTACCAAGATGGCGACCAAGTTGGATGCCTACAGCAGACGATTAGAAAGAATGAGAGCAGGAAAAATTACGAGTGGAATGAGAGAACAGAAGAAAATTATACTTAAATATGGCTGCCTCTAGAACATGTAAACAAATGACCGTTGAAAATTGGTGGGGGAGGGGGAATTATTCCAAGATGGCGACCGGAAACAAAAATTTAATTTTAGAATTATTTAAATTTTTGTAAATTTTGGAAAATTTTTAAAGTGATGTAATCCAAGGTGGCGACAGGAAACAAGATGGCAACTGGAAACAAGATGGCCGCCAGAAACAAGATGGCTGCCGGAAACCAGATGGCCATCAGAAACAAAATTGCAGCGGGGGGCTCCTCAGCTCCTCATCCACAACCTGCTGCCCTAGAACATACATAACCTATCTACTAACTGAGTAATTAACAAAAAAAATTGAACGGAACTCAAAGTGTTTTTTTGTAAGTAAAGTTTCAGGTTTATTTACAAGCTCCAACGTTGTTTTTCGGTTTTCCTTTACACGAAACGAAAAACAACGTTGGAGCTTGTAAATAAACCTGAATCTAAACAAAAAAAAAACACTTTGAGTTTCGTTCAATTTTTGTTTTTTATTACTCAATTACTAAGTGGAGAACATAGGTGACCAAACAAGTGTGTGTCGTTTAACTTCTTCAATAATATAAAGTAAACAGGTGACCTAATAGTGTATAGGTATTGTGTGCTATTTTTTAAGGCAAACTTTCCACCAATCCAAAAGTTCAAAAATGTGAATTCCTCTGACGCTATAAGATTTTGGAATTTTAATGCTGTTCATCCCATTACACTGCCAATTTACATTTTCAAGAGTTTTAGTAAAAAGCTCGGTTTGAGTGTAAACTGTTTATGTGCTACGTGCGCGTGTTAGTAAAAATAAATTTAACTCATTTTCAAACCGTTCCGTTCAATAATCCTAACACATAAGTTAGTGCCTACAAACTGAAATGAATAAAATGCTGTTGAAATTATTAATATTATTGATGCATTCAGTTGTCCACTGCAATGTTCTTCTATTTGACGCTCACTGGAACACCTACAGTACCTAGTTTTACTGCACACACCTTGCGAGTACAGCTGTCTATCTGGTAAGTGTAGGCATGGTAATGTTTTCCTTTTGTGATGGTCACAAAGTAACACGTAAGTGCAATACTGCTAAAAGGGGAAAAATTGAAGACTTGATGAGGTCAATGTTTGGCTAATTGTTTTAATGAATTCAATTTATTGTAGATTTCAGAGTTTCAACTTTGTACTTTCCATACACTTAGTTGAAAAGTTACATAAGGACTTATATTTTTTGCAGCTTTGTAGAGCATTATAGTGTGTGCGAAGGAAAACTGAGTAGGGTAAATAGTCTATTCTTTGGAAGTAGTTGAAGTATTTGATTTTACTGGTTGAGTTGGAAACAGTGAACACACAATGTATGTACGTACGGTTGTGCTGCAAAGTGGGCATTGAACTGTGAGGTAAAGGAAAAATTATACTGTAGAAAGGGTGAATAGAAACAACTTAGGAGCAAAGTGTTAGACATAAACTCTGTTTTATAAATATATTTTTTTAGATAGACAAGTTAAAACAATTCATTATGAGAACTTAAATTGCAGCAGAATTATATTATAGAAAAAAGTGTAAACCACGAACTTGTTTTTATAATGTTCTTCCTATTCACCCAGTTTTACGGTACTGAACGATGATACAGCCAATGCTGTAACATAAGGCAGCAGAGTGTGACCTGAACACGGAAGTGTATGTGCAAAGAAGCTCAGCAAAATGTTGAATGGTATGTGGAGTACGCAGGGGCTGGGTAGAAAGGAAAAAGGTAACTATGCGCTATCTGTAAAGAGGAAGGAAATGGAATGGAGCGCATTGACGGACATACTAAGAATTAAAAACAGTTGAGGATGTAAACAGTTAGCAGGTTTGTTAGAGTACCTGGTTCAGGCAGTTGATGAGGAGCAGGCGTATGCCTGCTTCATAGACTTCGAGAAGGCCTTTGACAAAGTTCCCAATGGAATATTGTTGAGAAAAGTGTTATAACTGCTGGCTGACAAGCGGACGATTGACTGGATTGAGGAGTTTCTCAAGGGACCCTCTGACGTCTACCAGGACTGTAAGTAAAATAAGACAGTTTGCAGATGACTGTGTGTACTATATACAGAGGTGGGCAGTGAAAACAACTTGCAGTAGGATATTAATGAATTGTGGTCGTGGAGAAGAACAGAATGAAGGTTAATGTGTGTAATACCAAGTTGGTGAGGATTTTCTAGGGAGAGAGTGGTGAGTAGAGAGGTATACAGATGGGATGGGTGCAGGTGGTTACCTAATGGTTGTGGTAAAGGCTGACCTAAGGTGGACATAGTGGTTAAGAAGGGCTTAGGGACTACTCGGGAGGGTGTAAATGGGGGGGTTAGTGATGAGGTGATGGAAAAGACATATTGCACGATGGTTTGTCCAGTATTGGAATATGCTGCCACGGAGTGGGATCCGTACCTGGAGGTACAGGAGCTAGAGGAGGACAGTAAGGTGGGTGATGAATAAATGGAAGAGGTAGGGTCAGTCTGGTGAGGAGGAAAGGAACTTAAGGCCAAGGGTGATGAATGGGGAGGGGGGATGGGCAGTTTGGCTCTGCAAACTAAGGGAAAATTTCAGGGAAAATGTAGCAAAAGTAGAAAATTAAAAGGGTGTGAAGGAGAATGGAGAGGGGTTGACAGTTAATGCTGGTAAGGATGGTGAGAGAGGGGACTGGAGGATTGGTGCTGTGAGTGGGGAGAAGTCTGATCGCCACCAGGGGGCTTATTCTGAGTTTCGTGATTACGAAGCGATAGTCCGTATTAAGCAATTGTGCCGCGGCCTACTGAAAAAGTCGTTTCCCTTCCAGTCCACAAAATCAGTATTCAGAGTTTTAGTCGGTACGAGGGCCAGCGCGTTCGGGTATCTTCGGCTCTAACGACTTTTTCAACAGCGAGCCAAGATGGCGGGCACTGCAACATTCAGGTGTATATGACCGTTTTTCTTAATTTTAGGAGCTTTCGTGAACTAATGCAAGTGTTAAATAATAGATAATATTAATGTCGATAACTTAAAAACATTTCCTCAGCTCAAACAAGTAATAATACATAATTAAACATTTTCCGTTTAAACACCGAAGCATTCTTCTCGTATTTTCTTTTTGGAGAATCTTTCAACGGGTAGCGGTAGCGGAGTGGTCTAGCGCGAGTGTTTGTTTTTAGCTGTAGTAGGATTTGTGGTTCAAATCTCGATCGAGTCTTTTTTTAAGTTATTTTATATTATGTGTTATAGTCGTACGTGATTTATTATTTTATAATAAATTGTTTATTTCATTTAGAATTGTTGTTTCACTTAAATTACTGTTATTATACAATCTGACAGAATGGAGTGGATTGCTTACAAACATAAATATTTTTAGTACATAATATTTATAAAACCTGTACAAAAAGCTCCTAGATTGTATATTTCTTCATTGAGTTGACTAAATGTTGAAAGCTTAGTCTACGGTATCCATTTACGAAGATGTGCATTTTCAGTTTTTTTTTAATTGTGGGAAAATAACTGTAATTACGTCCTAGCTTCAGACATGTGCAAGTGTTTCCAATAGGCTCTATTCATGAGAGAAAAAAATATGTATGTGTGTTTATTATTGTTATTATTATTTTCCGTAACGTATGCGTTTCTATACCATTCGTCCGATTGCGATTAAATTTTGGTGGGTTATGCGTGCACCCTCGAAGGTTACTGACAGAAAATTTTACTTATCATGGAGGTAAGAATAGAATAATATGTTGTTATAAAAAGAAAGGGAGGGGAGTGGCGAATATGAGCAAGCAGAACGAGGGATACAAAATTTTTGCGAAACACTTTTAAGTGTTTATAAAACGGTCATTAACGATCATTAACACAATGTTGTCCTATCGTTTAGAATTTTCCAAAATTTAAAACCACGCAATTGAAGTCACGAGCAAAAAAAAAACATGGATGGGTATGTAGGCCAATGCTGTGTGTGTGTGTGTGTGTGTGTGTGTGTGCGCGCGCGCGCGCGCGCATGTAAAAGCAATGTTATAACAACATAGTTAAGTTTTTAACAAAGAAGTTAATAATTTTAAAAAATAATAAAAAAATTATGGAGTGACTGGGATTTGAACCACGAATCCAAAAAAAAATTTAGCGTGCCAACTCACACCGCAACCAACCGCGCCAAACTCACATGCCTTGTAAATGCTTTCAAACAATTAATGTTATGGATTTAACGAATATCAAATATAGACGCGTCTTTTGTTTTCCACATATTTAATATTCAATCTCATTACGTGTATTTGCTAAAGTATTGTTTTGTTCAACATTTTCTCACGTTGCTAGATATCTCGTAGAAGAGACTTGTCCCACAAGTACACATATAAGAAGAAAATAGTTGTGGATATTATGGCAGTTGCGGTAAATTATTATTTCCATTTAATTAAGCCGAGTCGTTGATATAGAAACAACATTTCCTTTCCATGTATAAGTATAGCAGATATAACTACGTCATTGAGAGTTACCGACAAAATTCAGCCTTTCCAACTGCTCGCGAGCAATTGGTAAGTTCCTACCGGACTAGTGACGTCAAACGACCCCCGTTTTAAACTTAGAATACCAAACAATTGTTTGGAACCGACTATCGCTCAGTAACAACTTTTTTCGTAGGAAACAGAAACTCAGAATAAGCCCCCAGGCGTTAGCCCAATAGCGAGTGTAAAGTTTACTACAATTATTGTTATGATTGGAGGGATGGGCAGGGTTAATTGTTACCTGACCAAGAGAAGGTGCAGGGATACGGGCAAGAACGGTGAGGAGATTGAAATGGTGTGGAGAACATAACAGGGTAGGCTTATAGGTACAGTATACGGTAGTCTATTACACCTATCAGATCTTTTCGTGTACATCTTTCTACGAAGATATTGGTTTGTGTGGGAGGGAATGTGTTGTAGTGTGAATTGATGACTGAAAGTGGCTGGAAATAGTATTTTAGAGGGGCAGGTAGAAGTACTCCCGCCGCAGCCTGTTTGCATTTATTTATGAGATAGAAATTTTAAGAAGGACGTGGGAAGTAGTTGATAGTGTCAGATGAAGTTGCCACCGGGTGGTCACCGAATTGTAATTGGTATTTTTACTAGTTATCGTGTTCAATTTCTTATCTCCATTTCATATATGGAAAAATTATGCATGTATGTAATTGCTTTATGCTGTCACCTGTACTTATTGAGAAGCATTGAGTTGGCAGTAACATTTAAATTACCAGTTACAAAAAGACAATTTGTAATATTAGGCCTCACAGTTGTAATATTTTTTTCCTCAGGAAATGTAGGTTGCATATTTTGCACGAATAAATAGAGTTGTACGACAGTAAACAAACCGATCCGCTACATTCTGAACATTGCTTTAATAACTACAGTAGAGACATTGCATACCTCCGACACCATCAAAATATGCAGCAAATTGTTGAGGAGATGAAACGAAATCCTACACAATGCTCACGAACATTACATGAGTGTAATCATTAACATTTCGAGAGCATGTTTACAAATTAAAACTACGAGGGTCTCGCACAGACTCGGAATGTATTTAATCGAATTTTAATTGCGTGCATGATGCCTGGCAATATTGTTTGTTTCCTGTAGTTTCTTGCCGACATGTTACAGATCGTAATTATTAAACGAATTTATATCGAGGAACAGAAATGAATATAACACAAGTCATTAAAACGTCACCAGTACACACTATACCATCAACAAGTTGAACTCTGGGCAATATCTGAATGGTCCGCATACAGACAATTCGGAATGAGCTCAACCTTTTCTGTACAGCTCGTACGGAAAAAATCAAGCTTTCTGATTGGATTTTCGGATTCTGGATAGTCCGGGTCTGCATGAACTGTGGACGTGTGAATCCGCCTTTACAGCCACAGAAATTTATCTTTCTGTGGTTAATTATCATCCTCGGTGGAAGTGCCACCTAGCGTAATAACTAGGTAACGATTTATACATGCTCCGCTAGATGTCGTTAACAATTTCATCACAAAATTTAGTTACTATTTAGCAGTTCTGTATACAAGAGAAGTAGCGCAATTGAAAACATTTTTGAGAGTAATGTACATTGAAACTGTAATTTTCAAATTTGGGAAGTAACCTCAATAATTCACATTGTAAATTTTTACAAAGAAAAATATCTAAAATTCATTTCTCCAATGTAATGTTGGCCTTTGTGAGAACACTTACTGCGTTTCCATTTCATTTTCAAATCGATTTCAAAACACTTACCTTTTTGAAAACGCTCGTGGTGACGGGATTAAAATCTATCTGAGTCTCAAGGTCGTTACACCAAAAATTGGGATCGAATCGGATTGAGTTGGGTGTGAAATGTCATGGAAATACGGATCGCATTGAAAACGAATCGAAAGTAAACAAACACACATTCGGCAGTTGTTTCGGCCTTCAGATTTTCTGTTGAAATGTGCAAATTAAATAGACTGCATAAAAAGTATCATACGATCATGAGTACCAATACTATCCTTGTATCCATTTCGTTTCATTTATCAATTTAATTACGTGTGTAGGAAAGAAAAATAAACAGATGCCCATGTTGATTTATTTATTTCATATCAGCAACGTAAATTATAATTGTACCAACATTACCCCATACAAATTTGTCCAGCGAATTGGAATCTATTTCAATTGGATCCAAAGTTGACATGTAGACGGATATCGTACTCAGTCGGCATTCAATATTCGGTTCGTTTTCAAAACGATATGGAAACGTAGTAACTGAATTGAAAACATGTATTAAACGAAGTATATATTTAAATTATCCAAAGCAACAAATGGAAAAATAGACCATCCACAAATAAAGCGCAAATGTAGTACATTTATAGATTATCAGTCATTATTGTAAAATGTGAGGTTCTTGTGTATTACAATTTAAACTGTTTACATTTACAACAGAATTTATGAGACGACGTCATTATTAACTACATTTGAAAGACTTGTTTTTCGTCCAAATATTGATCTACGTTAAAGTTACGGAATATTCGCTCGAAAAAATATGTGCTAAAGTATATTACAAAAAAAATATTGTTATTATAAAACACTGCATTTTTGGTGTTAATTGTCTCGTGGCGGTAAGAACAACTGCGCCGGCAAGTTTAACTCTATTTCATTTTTTTAACATAAAAGCATGTAAAGCTGCAGTAATACAGACCTGTAATGTATTGAGTAAATGGACAGACAAAATTAATGAAAAAGTAAAAAAAATTAAATTCAGTTCTGCAGATCTTGGGATCGATCTTACTCCCAAAATATAAACATCGTCCAGATGCAATGACGTTAAACACTACTAAAACATAACACTGTATTTGACGTACTTGTAAAATGGCATCCCATACAATACATCCGTGTTGTTTATACTTTTGTATTAAGTTAAGCTGTAATAAAAGGTTTTCGTTAAATTTTTTGTATTTTTAAAATGTTAATTTGTAAAACAAAACAGCCAACACGAATGACATAAGACCGAGAACAATGTTTATTTTATAGAAGTCGTGTATTAATTACATTCATAATTTTGATGGCTGGAATACTTTTCTTCATTTTCTTGGCTTGTGGGTGTGAGCCGCGTCTGAAGATTGTCTTGCGACGTTTCGGCAGTCGTTGCAGCTGCCATCATCAGGTAGTCGGAGTCGGAGACCAACTGGCAGATGTCCTACGCCGTCGCCGTTTCCTCATGTGCCATCCGAGGCCGTGCTGTCGCGAGACCGAAAGCCGAAGCTTCCATAACTCGCTGGGTGTTTGTCAAATCAACTGCACCCCGACAGTCTAGTTTCAAATCATTGGAACGGCGGCGGGGCGCGTGTAACTGTTTTAGCTGGGCTCCGGTCCCGTATTTAAGGCTGGAGGGGGGTTGTTGCCAGTAATAAAATTACGTGTTTGTGTAAACGGCGGGGGAGTTAAGCTCCCCTCCAGCTAGGCTGGAGTGATGTAGTGTCGTGATGTCTGTATAGTGAGGTGAGTGTTGTCAGCAAGTGACTAGCTAAACTCGTGGAGTAGTAGTGCTGGAGTCCCTACGACCATGAGAGCCGCTCCAATCAATCCCAGCCCACTAACTGAGGATCAGGCCTGACACTCCCATGGTTATTTCATCGTGTATTCGTTTGTGACAAGAGGAGAGAAAACCCTTAATATTTGTTAGTGAGCGCTGAACTGTGAGATGTATATCGTCTCGACCTGAAACAGAGAACTATCAGGTCGATGTGTTGTTAACATGTTCCCTTAATATACACATTGTCCCAATAATACAGTTTTTTAATTTTATTTAATAATTTTTTTTTCATTAACATATTTTTTACAGATCAAATCACCTACTAGGAAAGTGAGCAGCTTGAAAAGCTTAGTCAATAAAAATAAAGAGAAAAAACTTCCTGTTGGAAAGGAACAAATTATATTAAATCACAACTAGTAGGCCTACATCTAAGATTAAGCAAAAATTATCTAATTACTATCTAGACAGTGGTGTGTCGTGTCACTGTAGAGTAACAAAGGTTTTTTTTTATTTTTGTTTATTTTTGTTTTTATATTTTTATTATTTTTTATTTATTTTTTTAATTTTTTTATATTTTTTATTTTTTGTTCAAATTTTTTTTTCTGAATATATTAAATAAACTACATGTATGTACAGTGCCCCTCTCCTCTCTGCCATGGTCTGGTGTGCATGCCCTTGGCCTGGTTCGCGAGCGAGGCTGGGGCCGACCTCTTACTCACGTCCCTACACAATCAGCCCCTGACAGAGCTATTCATGTGTTTGTGTCGTGTCTGCGTTGTATGATGTTACGTGTAGACGGTGCGGTGTGTGGCTTGAATGTGCACTGCGCTACTGGGTTGAAAATTTCGTTTAGCAACCTTTGCGCCCTGACCGCCCGGCCAATCAGCGCCCAGCCCCCGCGCCTCGATTGGCCGGCCCGGCCATTGCACTACTGGCTTTCGTGGCTGGTGTAACAAGAATCACAGTTTTGGTTTTTTGTATTTTCTGTGCTCTGCGGGGTTATAATTTCCTAAAATATTAATATTTGGATTGTCATGATGCATTAAAGTGTTGTAGAAGTTATTATTCTTTCCCCGGATGAC
>PNEQ01122434.1:0-16090 GCA_003012365.1 Medauroidea extradentata
TTTATTTAGGGCTATGTTTCCGGACTCTACAATCAGCAATTTGTGTTAATTGTGAGGTAAGATTGCTATTTTTATTATTTATAATTTAACCACAAATGAGATTTTTTAGTTGTAAGTGCTGGCAAATGAAAATAGTCCGTGTATTTTAAAATTGTTCTGATTTATCTATTTCTCGCAGTTCCCCCAAGGCCTCAAATAGTTCTATGTATAATTTTTTGCTCTAAATATTGGAAAGCAATATCAAATTTTTGACTGGCAGTAGATTCAATGTTAATATACAAAAACTGTGTAAATAGCACAATTTTGCACCTTGAAATTGAAAAATTTTCCGGGGGAGGGTCCCCGGACCCCCCTCCTTGTAAGGGTAGACGATGACCCTACGGGGACGAGGGATGACTACTGATGAGACCACCTAGAAGTTGGCATCCCTGGTCCTGCGCCCTCGCCAACAGACTGCCTGCCCCACCTGCATCAAAGTGCTGGTTTTACTGCCAGTTCCAGACAGTGGGCCATGCAGTGAACAGCAACTAAATTCGGTTGCAATGTTACTTTCAGTGTAGATTGGACACCATTATGTAAGCCCTGCATTACAGCTACACCATCACTGGCAAAGCCTGCTAACTGTTTCTTGACTTTGGCAATTTTTTTTTTAAAGAAAACATTAGTACAAAACTGACAAAATGCAATTGAATATCTGGGTAGGATTAGGCCGGTCCACATACTTTACTGCTACAAAGTTAATATGGATCACCCCTTCTTTGCGTGTTTCACATACACAGTGTCCTGCTCTAATACAGCATCACACACCAAAAAAAAATTATTAGCGCTTTTTAAATTATTTTCTAATGATTTGCATTCGACTGTAGCAATTGCACTCGTGAATTTTTTACATTTCTTGTTGGTAATGTATGCAGTAGAACCCATATGTAATTAAATTCCACGAGACCCGAAAATGTTTACTCTAAAATTATGTTTCGTTAAACCCTACTTCATATATTTTCCCTTTCCCCCCCCCCCCCCCACCATCCAACTGTTAAATCCTCGGGCATGTTTCGTCGGAATTTAAGGTAATTTTAAAAACGTCTGTTACCTCAAAACAATAACAAAATGCATTTACCGTCAACATTTAAGCCACAGCCGTGAAAAAAAAATCTACGTAAAAAACTATACTAAACACAATACAAAGTACATTAAAATATATCCATTAAAATTTTTAAATATAGTATCTATCTATGAGGAAACGTGTGTTTTGCATTACAGCAGTCGTTTTTTTTTCGTTGCGTTGTTTTCATTTAGCGACGTCACAGATAGACTAGGCGAGACAATACACAAGATGGCAGACTATATAAGTACTGGTGCTCGGGACGTATTCTCAGTGCTGCTGCTCATAGTTCTAGCTGTATTTACAGGCACTAGTCATAGTCAATTGATACCGTAACCATTTTTTTTGTTGAAGTTTGAGTGTTGTCATTTTTACTTTGGATAACGGCTCTGGTGCGGTGATGTATTGTAAACATGAAACAAAAACGTTGCAATACAACAATAAATTACTTATAACCATTTTACCACTGAATTAACTGGATAATTTTAATTATTAATGAGATTAAATGATTCTGAGCTGGAGACTACGACGAAACACTGTATTTATTCAGTTGTGCACACCATAAATCTGAATACCCTAGTTACTTATTATTAGGGGTGTGCGGGTACCCGAAATTTTCGGGTACGGATCGAATCCGTTAATACCCGAACCCGGATTCGATGTTTAAATATGGATCCGATGTATTTCGGATCTTTGGAAAATGCTGGCTTTTTCGGGCTAAAATACTTTGGCTGTATAATTAATCCTACCGCTATTATTACGAATATATTTACAATATAACGTAAGAAGAAAAGGAAGATTAATAACTTTTGAGCGATGCATGATGTTTGTTAATATTTTATGTTTTTAACCAGTGTTACCGTTTTGATCGCGTTATTTTAGTTTTTCTTAATAATTGTCTTTGTTACATTAGTATTTACTTTAGTAATGAATAAATCATGATGCATTTATTTTTCATCTTTTAGCGAAGGTATTTCTGTCACATACGGTTGGTACGACTGTTGAGATTTTCTTCCTCCAAAATATATTATTGTCTTACGCTTCACATAACCTAACCTGCGTATCTAGGAAAGTTTTTGGTAGTGTGTTTAAGAAGCACCTAGTATTGATGTTTAAACCACCTGCAGTTAAATAAATACTTAGTTGTCGTTATGTAACACGGGTTTTAATATTTTAGCACATAGTCGTTTTTGTGACCGGTCACTTATCTCAGCAAATAGTTTCCTTTGTTACGTTTTCCGTTTTCACAGTTTACATTTGCCGTGACTAAAACAGTACGGGTTAAAATAACGCCAAACTAGTTATTTGCTTCCTTTATTAAGGAAAATGAGTTCCGACAGTGACGATGATTTGCGTGTGCATTCTGTGAGCTCAAAGCAACGTAGTTGTGTTTGGGAATATTCGAAAAAATCACGGCCGATAAGTCTAGATGTAAAACCTGTGGATGTAAGTTGAAAACCACATCTGGGTGTACTTCTAGCATGAAAAAACATTTAATGCTACACAAGAAACAATACTCTGAATTTCTGTTGCTACAACAACAGAAAATAAAGAAACCGGCATCCAAGGAAAAACAAGTGCAGCAAACACTTCCAAGTTCATTTAAACAATGTGTTAAGTATTCAAATGAAAATCCCCGTGCTGTTGCTATTACAAACAGTATTGGTAGGATGATAGCCCTTGACCTACAGCCTTTCAGCATGGTGAATGACAGGGGATTTTGTGAAATGATGCATGTTGTATTAGAACCACAATACACAGTTCCAAATCGTACCACTTTTTCAAGAAGTGTTATTCCAGAACTGTATAAAGCCACAGTTGATAAAATTTCTGCCAACATGCAGAAAGATTTGGCAGATAGTGTGAATTCAATATCATTGACAACTGACATGTGGACGTCACGCAATAATGATAGTTACTTGTCATTGACGTGCCACTACCTAAATAAAAACTTTGGACTTGTTCACTACACTCTAGGGAACTTATCTTTCTGTGGGGAGCACACTGGCATTGCTATTTCGAATGCTTTGGTGGAAATGACAAATAAATGGGCAATTCCACAAAGTATGCCTGTTTATGTAGTTTCTGACAATGCTAAAAATATGAAATTAGCATTGTCAAAAACTTCTTGGATCACGCTAAGTTGTTTAGGCCATACTCTTCAACTGGCTATAATTGACAGCAAAAAACAAACTCCATGTGTAGAAGCTGTCTGTAAAAAAGCCCGCACTATTGTAGGTCATTACAAGCGTAGTTCTCAGGCTAGCCAGAGACTGCATAAGATGCAGAAGCAAATGGAGAAACCGTCTCATGAACTCATTCAAGATGTTGACACTAGATGGAACAGTGTCTTTGCCATGTTTTCTCGTCTGCTGGAGCAAAAGGAAGCAGTTGCTGCAGAACTACCTCCTCATGTTCACTAGATAATTTGACATCTAGTGAATGGAAAATAATATCAGGAATGGTAGATGTTTTAGCACCAATACATGAGGCAACTAGCGAATTGAGTGGGAGAAGTATGCAACAATTTCAATGGTGATTCCATTTATTGACGGCATCAAAGATCTTCTCGAAAGTTTCATCGGCAAGGCTGATGCAGGAAGTGGCATTGTATTTGCACGAAATTTACTTAAAGCAGTGCTCGCACGATTCCCGGACTACAGATTACAGGATGAATATCTTGTTTCTATGCTTGCAGATCCCCGTTTCAAGGCAGTTTTGCTACAAGAACACGAAAAGACAAAAGGTATTCACTCTCTCAAGATTTTGATTGAATCTAATGAAAGTTTGGTAGAGGAGCATCGGGTGTCTGGGTCGACGACACAAGGGGTAAAAGAAACTTTAGTTGCCAAACATTTATCAGTGTGGTCAAAATTTGATCAAGCATCTCAAACAGCTGCTGCAAACGAAGCTTCTTCACGAAAGTCTGGTGTGGATAGTGACATTGAGAACTATCTCAAAGAGCCTGTCATCAGTAGGCATATAAACCCATGCAAATGGTGGAAAACAAATCACAGTCGTTTCAGATATGTATCGATTGCTGCTAGGAGAATTCTGTCGGTTCCTGCTACATCAGTACCAAGCGAGCGACTTTTTCCTACAGCAAGAAATATTGTCACTTCCCGCAGAGAGAATCTAGCTCCTGAACTAGTGGAAATGTTAACATTTTTACATGATAATCCCTAATTCAAATAAACACTGTATGGTTACATGCCTGCATACTTTCAAGTGGCTAAAACATTTTAAGTAATTTGTTGATTTTGTTTTGTGAACATTTTAGTGGCAATTAGGTCTAATTGTTCTTCATAATTAGATAAACCATTAATATTTGTGTAATATATTAATTGCTTGATGTGTTCATAATGAATGACAGGCAAGTATTGTTGTTTTCAGTATAAAGTAAGGCAATATAGGTACCCTAGTTATATTTAAAGTGAAAACCAAATCATGCCGTTAAGGCATTTTTTTTTTTACCTTTAAACAGTTCATACAGTAAATAGATTGATATAAAACATGTTTAATTTTTTGGTTGATCAGATATTATTATCGTAGCTTATAAACAATTGTCAGCATTGATCTTGATCTTAAGTACAGATTCGAATTCGAATTTCAAATATTGACAAGGATTCAAATCGGATTCGACCCGAACGAAAAATTAAGGATTTGCACATCCCTACTTATTATGATATGGTATCAATGTAAAGGTTCTGAAATTTTTTTCTGCAAGCACTTCAGATGCCGATACCCTAAATATTGGCAGATACTTTGGTATCAGCATTGGCCCAGCCCTACAAAAAACGTTTGATGAGCGTGCGAATGGTGAATTAGGCCGCCCACACTCCATCAGTATGAGCAGTGATGACTAACACCGCCAAGCCGGCAATCTTTCCGTTCCTCTCCTGCCGATTCCACCAACAAAATTCAGGAAATTCCCATGAAAAATGTTTTAAAAAAATTTCAATGAAAAGTGAATTGAAAATTTGTGATACAATGATAAAATAATGATTAAATATGTACTGCGGCATCCATTGAAGCTTGCTGGCAGCCTTACTCGTGAAACAACAGTTGGTCTGCTCACTAACATACTTTGCACTCTAGCATTTTTTAGCTTTGGAGAAACAAATTATTTACGTTTGTGGCAATAAATTTGTTGTATAAAGTCTGTATAAATAATATAATTGTGTATTTCTTTTATAAATGTGCTGGTTTTAACATGGGACGCTACAGAAAGTGGTCACGCTGGACACCAATGCATCCTATCGGTAATAGAATTAATAGAACACGGTCATGCTAAACTGTAGCACATTCTAACGTAGACGCGAAGCCATGGGGTTGTAACTCTGATAAGGAAAACAGTTTAACAATTTTAGTTGGATGTTTCTCTGCCCGCTAGACAGGAGCACTAGTGATTTGTTTAAGTTTTGTGGATAGCAACATATTGTCATTTATGTACTCTGTGCATGTGATAGTAACAATTAAATTTTCTGCAAGTTTGTTTCATAATATTGGAAAATAGCTCACAAGTTGCTTACCTTCATTTAAGCTAATAATATATTTGTGGCTGCATCATGTTGTAATTGTTAAGATGAGTCTCTCAAAGGTTGTAAGTTTTTCCAGGTATACCAGAGAACTGGGAAATAACATGTTAATAAAGGTATTGTAACGAGGCTTTTCGTGTGTGTGTTGTTTCGTTACTAGTACTGCCACTCCTCCTTATTCCTTGCAGCTACCGTGTATTAATGACAGCAGCTGATTATGGCGAGCGATGACTATGACAAGTCCTCCAGAAATTAAAAGTATTTCTCTTTGGTTTTACATGCCCATATAGCCTGAGGTATTTTGAACGGTGTTCACGTAGAGAGAAGACATTAAGTAAACATATAAATAAAAAAGTTTCTGTTTTTATTATTATTATTAATGGTTCACCTGTTGTACATAGAACAATTGTTGTTAAACCACTTAAACACTTAAATTCATTCCAGTAACCTTTTCAGCTTAAAAACGTAAACATTAATAGGTGATATCAGTGCTTGAATTGACGGTAGTCTAGAGTGTTCGTCCAGGTCTTTCGGCAGCCGTGATATGCCTGGGTTTGCTTAACCAGCAACGAAGAAACTACAGAATACGCATTGTTAAATTTCCGACTGTGCAGTAAAAACCGTAATATCCACTTGTGCACCTCTTTAGTGCACCTACTTTTTGGGTATACTAACTAGTCAGAAACATAAAAAAAAGGGGGGGGGGGAGAGAGAGCACATCGCCGGCAATACCGCCCACTTTACTCGCGAATCCGCCCTCTAGGCTTCACAGCCCCTCTACCATCTCTAACACGTCCTCTTCCTCCCGCCGTGATGCCCTAGCTAAACAAAACACTCAGCCGGCCATCTCCTGGCGACCATTCCCTAGCTCCGTTGGATCACATTTGCCTTTCCTGGGCGGACACCCGGACTTACTCGGCCGAGCGGCGGAGGGATACATCAGAATCCAACTTGCTTAAAAAACTGGTCACTTGACATTTACTGAGGAAGAAAAGTATGTAACATGGTTACTGATAAATTTGGAAATTCGTTTTATTCCACCATACCAGCTGAACATTCATTAAGTTATTAATTAGGGATGTGCAGCGTCATCAATCTGTCGCGGATCACCACCTTTTCAGAGTTATTTTGCAACCCGACACTACCACCCACGAGAAACGACCGGCAGTGCTCGACACATTCCAGCACGACCCTGTACGTGCCTCCAAGCAGGTGCACTCTAACCTGCCTGCCAGATAAATCCATCCCAGCACAGGCTAACTCAGAGCTTACTTGAAATTTTAAAACCTAGTGTTTCTGTACATGCTTCCAAGCAAGTTAACTATGACCAGCCTGCCAGATAAATCCCATTCCAGGAGAAGCAAGCTAAGAGGCTACTTGAGATTTTAAAAATCCAAACAAGGCAAAATATAAGAAAAAGTTACTTAGAAAAGTTGCTTGAAATTAAATTCACTTTAAAATGAATCCAAACACGATATGAATCAGATGAAATTGACACGTAAAGTTTAATACTTTTATCTTGCCTTAACAGTTAAATTTTAAATTTTGAATAAAATTTTAATGTTAATTTCTCTACTAGCATCCCCAATTAATATGTTGGATCCTGCAGTATACATCCTTATACCTGGTTAAGTTGGCCTACTTAAATTGTTGTAACAATAAAAACAAGTATTAATTAATTAAGACAGAAACAAAAAAAAATTAAATTACTACATGTTAAGTAAGAGACCAAGAAGGGCTACGTGCCAGTGCATGTCACAACCCCTCACTTAACACGCAATGGCTTTTCCCGAGGGACAAACCATAAGTGTTAAGTACACTCTCAGTATAACAGTTCACCACAATCATGGTTCAATGTGAATTCCAGTGTTTCACACAAACTACCTTCCAGTGTTTCATCATTCCAATGATTACTTAAGTTATATAAACTATACTACATCAATGAATACAACATAGGCTGGACAAATCACTCTTACCATCATGCTCTACAATATTACAAAGTTGCTGTTTTCATAACTGCTAAAACACCACCACACTTAAAAATTATACAAACATATTTTTGACACATTTATTTTCTTTTACTCCCCTACTGAGCATGAAACTTTGAGTTAGCAACATAGTACGTATATCCTGTAAATATTTAAAAAAAAAAATTCAATTGAAAATATACTTTTTTAAGTTTATGCATCGACTTATGGCAGCACACTGTTGTTGCACCCTTAATTTCAAATGTAACCAAAACATTTTAAAGTATCTGCAAGCCATTACTTTTGTTAATTCTAATACAGGTAAATTACAACCTGTACACTTGGTTGGCTTTGTAACGTTTAGCTGATTACAGGAAGTCTGCACCATCAACTTGACGCTCGTTGGAGGTTTTAAGGTTAAGTTACCTTTTGGCGTCTTAGTTTGGCCCCTGGGAGCAGGGTGCTTGTGGCTCCGTAAACAGGGCTCTTGCTGGAAAGGGTATCGGGTGATGAGGTTGTTGAGGTTGTCTGATTTCAAGGATGAGCCTCTGGGAGAGGAGGTGGGGCAATACTGTCTTGAATGGATTAACGAGAGGGAGACTTTCCCACCTCGAGGCCCAATTCTAACTAGAGAAAATGAAACAAACCGTGTAGCGCTAAGGGGGTTGACTCGCGAGGTTATTGGGGGAAACTCTGGGTGCAGCTTCCAGGGGGCCAATGCTACTGCCCCCTGGCGCCTGCTGTTGGTGATGCGGGGCATTGGGGAGGCGTATCGGCGCCCTCTGCCTCCTGCGATTGACGGCGCCGCTTGGTAGGCGTCGACTATCCTAGTCGGTGAGCTGCGGGATGACGCAAGGGGCGTATTGGCACCTTTCGTCGCTGCGATCGGTCGACGCCGCTTGGAGGTGCCGGCGATCCCAGGCCGGCGAGCTAACCAATGATGAAAATCCCCGACGTTGCTGGGACGGAAGGGCCGCAAGAGAGTTAGCTATGATTTTACTTTGGCCTCGGGGCGAGAGGTCGCGGGTTGGAGTCTGGAAAGGTGAAAGGTGGGATTTGGAAAATAAACCAGGAAGGAAAAGAGCAAATCAGACATACAGAGTTAAGGTGGAGCTGTGTTTATTATAAAGAATGCACAGCCCCAGCCTGTATCCAAGGTAGCTTCCCCTGTTGACAGTTTCCTCCTGCCACCTAACACAAAACGAAACTCTCGGCGAAAAGGGCGAGGGCTGCCCTATACGATTGTGCGGTAAACTAAGCGTGAACTCGGACCTCGCACTGTACTGCATGTGCGGGTGACGGCGGCCGCTGGAAGGCTGCGCATCGCGGAACTGGTGTCTGGCTGCGGGCCGCTGGCGAACTGGCGGAACTGCTGGAACTGCCCCCCGATTCTGCTCTCTGCACGCCTATATACTCTGCTAGCCAGGGCAAGCGGGGGAAGGAAGGAGTGGCGGTGATAGCTTATCTGTGCAGTCCGGGGCCGGGAGGCGCAGGATGGTACGCTCGCTCCAGGGCCGCACGATGCTCAGAGGGGTGGGTATGCCTCCCACGCACTGCGGTGCGCGGCGGGTTGTCTGCTTACAGGCGGCGGCAGCGCGTCTGGCGGGCGGCCGGCAGGGCTTGTGACGTCATAAAGGAAGGGGGGAAGGGTGGTCGGCAGGACCGTGAGGAGGCTCAATAGAAGCGATGCGCCCGCGGCGTGTCAAACTTATATCGCTCCTAAAAAATATGGTACACTCCTTTGGAACAACGACGAGAGTGGCCTACACGCTGGGTACACCTCATTGGCCCAACGACGAAGGTGCCAAGAAAATATAAAACGTTACACCATCACATACCAAAACAATCAATTTCCTCGCATAAACCTTCTCTGCATAATACTCTACCTATTACAGAACTTTCCCTTTTACATCAAGTTAACAGCCATTAACGGCCATGAAATGGCAAACAGTTAAAAAATACAAATAGGCCAAGCTTTCAACACAAAATTTTTTTTCTAACAAACCAAAACACATCAAATACACCCTTGGGTGTCCTAGCCTGTTGCTACAAGTCAAACTTGCAACATCTTAAGCATCTAGGAGGACCCCTCTGGCAGCCCACCTGGTTGAGTTCAGTTCACATGCATGACTGTCCTTGCAACATTGTAGCATCCCTTGCAGCCGGCTCAAATCCTCTACCAGGGCTATAAACTTGTACTGCAGCATTTTCGTTCTCGGGAATGAACTTAACACTCATGTTATAGGGGGGGAAGGGAACTCAATTAAGAGCAGGCAGGAATTCTAGAACAGTCATGTCTTTATTTCTTTCTGATACAACTCAAAAGCAATTAAGTTATTTTAACCAATTATTAATTTACTTTAATAACCATGACTATCGACTAAGGGTGTGTGAATATCCGAAATTTCCAATGTTTTTCAAGTACCGTAGTAAATTTGTATTATTCAAATTCGAAAAAACAAATACCTGATTCCCAAATTTTGAAGTATTCAAGCAATTTCAGATAGTGGATTTTAAACAATTTCTTAAAATAATCTGAGGTGATAGGAAGGCTATTTCTACTTGCAAGCGTATTATAATTTATGGATTTTACAGTTTTCACTGATATTTAAAGGTTAAAATAAATATAAGTTAAGGAACTGACATTCATGGATATTTACAACACAAGTATGTATTTACTTCATGTGTGGCGTCACATTCGTGGCCATAGATATACTCGCGTAGATACTCACTTTGCGCTCAAAGCATAGCTATACGCGTTAACGGAAACATCTCGATATATACAAGATAGCGGCAGTGGTGTAAGATTATGGCCGGCAGCGAGCGAAAGTTCCACTACTACATAGTTACCATGCATACATCTATGAAAAGGTGTTTAACTCTTTTTTTTTTTTAATTCATTGGACGCTGTTTATTTACATAAAACGTTTGCTACAGGGAAGTTAATAATTAATCATTATTTTAGTTATTTAAAGAAGCAAAAAAATATTGTAGATCCTAACCGATGTCGCACAGAGTGGGAACACGAATTAAAATGGCCAAAACGTAGGGAAACAACATTTTCAGCTTTGGTGTGGTCTGCAGTTCCGAATTTAAAGTGACCAATGTGCAGATCGTAATCACGCGGTGAAATACAGAAATCACGCACTGCAACGACAGCAGCACGTGGCACGAAGACGGAGGTACGACAGAACATCTGACATAGGAATGTAAAACACAGCAGCTTACATCCTGCTAAGAAAAAACACTGTAGCGCAACTAGGGTCGGCTTGAAGTAATGTAGCAAGAAAGAATAGCTGTATTTGAAAGTGAACTTTCTGAAATATTGTTAATAAAATTAAATTACTAAATAACACTTATTATTTTTAATATAATATTAAAGAAGTTAATAACAACACAAAAAAATTATAATTTGCCTGAATTTAGGAAACATAAATAAACAAAATTTAATATGTATGTTATTTATGTCGTGTCGTATTTGATACAGCACACACTTAAGGTTGATTTAATTTAAAAGAAGGTAAATATGGTGTCCCAATGGCACTTAGCTGTCCTGACATCAAACGTAGTGGTGGTGAGTGAAACGGAATCGGAGATGTAAGCACACAGTTCCTTCACTGATTGCTGGAGAATGGAGATGATTGCACACATTCTCAGCAGCGACGAAAACACCAGTCCATTAGCTCAACCACCGGGACGAGCCACGGGCACGAAACAAACCAAGATGGAAAAGTGCCCATAAGGATGTGAGGCCCAACACTTGGACCCTCACTAAAAGAAAGGAACGCAAAATTAATAAAAAGTGAATGCAAAGTAACAAATAGAGAAACTCTCTGAAGACAGATACTCACCAGAGGGCGATGAAAAAAGCAGAAACACGTACCACTACATTTTCAGGCAAAGCTATGTATGAAGCAGAAGAATAATAAAGAAATCTATTCTTGAAGACTACATGATTATATAAATAAAAAAATAAAAAATAAACAGTTACGGCTTCTATGTCCCTACGTGTGGCAGAAAGGCACCAACACCGCAATAACACATCATGCCAAGGTCACTGCTGGTAAACGAGTGCCGGAAAAATAGAGGAGGAGAGGTAACAGGGCACAAACAATGGTGCAGCGCAGTAACTTTAAAACACCCCACTAGATGGCAGGGGCAGTCAGTGTGAGGATGGCACGGGACTTTCACGTGAACAGAGCTGCACAACAAGGACGAAATCATGTGATAATCATGCAGAGTACACGCGCCCTGACACTGCAAATGTCCGCACTGCAGGAAGAAACAGTAAAATAAAGAAGAAACAAAAACTTCGGCTAAGGAATGCAGAACGTAGCCGAGCACGTCCGGCTAACAAAGAACACGTTACTGCAGCCTGAATCGGCTCTACTCATAACTAACATGTGAAGGATAGATAGACTGTAATGAAAAATAAAATGTACTGAAACTTCCAGAGCAAAATAAAATAACTGAACGACACCAAATTACTGTTAGTATAGTGTAAACAAGATAATATCAATGAAATAAAGTTATGAAAATAAACCTAAATTTATGAAAATATAAACAAAACATTTTAATATTTAATTTATATAAGTCGTTACGTATATAATACGGCTCAGTTGGAATGATATTACAATGGTTCATGCTAGAGCTTTATGCACTGCTAATATTGGGACATCGTAAACATTTTTGTAAGTAAGCAAGGTCTGAATGAAAAGGTTAATGCAAGTGTCCTATGGGCAAACTTTTTTTATTAGGCTACTGATACTTATATGTATTTGCTAATATAATTATTTGATTGAGTATTTACAAAATTTCTATAGAACTATTCTACAAATGTTTACATATATGAAACATGTAGGAAGTTTCACTGTTATTTTATCAAAATTAGTTTGAAGAGTGATCAGTCTCTCTAAACATTAGCATTACATTGTTTCACTAAGATCTACCGTATATACATGTGTATAGTGCACCCTCATGTATAATGCACACCACTATTGTTATAAGAAGTTCCAGGGAAAGAAATTTATGTGCTTTGCTAGCATGTAAAAAAATCAAGGGAGTAGGAGATGGTGAAGCAGCGCGAGGAAGGCTTCGACTAGAGGCCAGAGGGGTGTGTGGCTTTCTCTCCCCCTCCCTTGTCAACAGCTATCTATAATAGCCTGCCAAGGTCGCTTGCTGCCTGCCAGCCAACCATTCAGCCCACCCACGCCTCTGTGTGTGTGTGCATGTGAGTGCATGCATTCGTCTGCACAACAGTCCCTCCCCTCTCTTGCTGTGCTGTGCCTGCCACTTTCCCCCTCCCACACTCCTCGAGATAACGTGCCATGACAGCAGAGCAAGGCTAAGAGCTTCTGCAATAGTGGCGTAAATAGTGTACAAAGTAGTGGTGCACGTCTCATAACTTGGTACACACGTGTGTACAGTGCAGAAAATTTTACCGTGTGTGTCACCTACATATTGTGTGTCACCTACATATTGTGAGAATTTGCTCGACAAATGAAGGACCGAAAAATAAGAGAATGGGCAAATATTTTCTACATCCAATTTTAATTAAAAATCATTCATAAAGCAAGCCATATGGGCAGCATTGTGATGTGTGCAGTATAGTATGTGCTGTTAAGATGTACTGCTAAGATGAGTTGTGACTTTGTTAGTGCAGGGCAGAGGCAACGGTCTGCAGGCGACATCTCAGAAGAAATTAGGAGAGAGAAGGACCGCCAGAGGAAAGAAAAAGAACGTGACAGGGAGAGAGAAAGATCCAGGTGAGGCATGTATGTTATGATCTTTGAAAGAACTGTGCAATGGGAGTGCATGACTGTATTTAGTTTCTTGGACATACTCCATTGAAAAATGAGTGACTGTCAAAGAAAACTAAACAAATAATAGAAAACCATAAATAAGCAGAGTATGCTTTATCAGCAAGATACATACACAACATGAAATTCCAAAATGGAATAGGGTCAATTAAAAAGGAACAAGCAGATAATAAATGAAAAAAAAATCAAAAAACCAAAAATAAAAAAACCAAGTAATATGCAAATAACGATGAGACACACAGTAGATATCAGACACGAACAGAAAAATAACAAAAGGACACAACGAAGAGACAAAACAAAACACAAGTATCAGACACAAACATAAAATACAAACGGCACAACGATGAGACGAAACAAAATACAGTAGTTTTCCAGACGTTTCAGGAACTGGAATCTGTTTCCGTCACCAGGTAAACACACAGGGTTCAGGAACACAAGTGCGACTGAATCCTGTGTTTCTACCTGGTGACAAGAACAGATTCCAGTCCGGAAACGTCATAACACCGTCTGTCTGGAAAACTACTGTATTTTGTTTTGTCTCATCGTTGTGTCATTTGTCTTTTCTATTTGTGTCTTCTACTTGTTGTGTTTTGTTTCGTCTCTTCGTTGTGTTCTTTTGTTATTTTTCTGTTCGTGTCTGATATCTACTGTGTTTTTTGTTTTGTCTCGACGTTTACGTGTTACTTGGTTTTTTTTATTTTGGTTTTTATTATTTATTATTTTCATTTGTTATCTATTTGTTCCATTTTATTTGACCCGATTCAATTTTGGAATTTCATGTTGTGTACGTATCTTGCTGACTAAAGCATATTCTGCTTATTTATGGTTTTCTATTACAGTTTAACTTCATAATTACGAGTATGGGCCTTAACGAGGCCTTCATAAATACGAGTGATTTGCAATGCACCGTCAATTTGTATATGCAATTTAAAGTAAAAATGTTAGGTATTTACGAGTGGTATTTTCATGCACACATTAGTAGATATGAGAGATTTGCCTTAAAAAAAGAAGAAATTACTGTAAAAACGCTAAATGTAGATGTTTATAACATTTAGATTGATTACTGCACGTGACAAAACATTATTTTAGCGCGCGGCAGTGTGTATCGGGACGGGAACGGCAGATGTGGCAACGCTGAACTAGCCGGCTTGCCGCGACGTCCGGCAACGCTGCTCGCAGTATCCTTTTCTCTCCCATTGTCACTGACCTACATTTCCACGCTCGCTGTTTATCTGGCTCGAGTCGCACCCAACTCTCTCTCTCTCTCTCTCTCTCTCTCTCTCTCTCTCTCTCTCTCTCTCTCTCTCTCAGCTGTTTTAGATAGTGTTTGCGGTAATTGTTTATTGTGGTCACGTCTCGATGCGTATCTGATTTGAACTTCTTTATTTGTTTGTTGTTTTTGCTCATTACATTTGGATGTAGACCTTAAGTACTGCATGCAGTTATGGCTGTAGTATTTATTATCATAACACAGGGTAGAAAAAACTAGTTTGCAACAATGGCTGGTATTACTAATGCTGGCAAACACTATGGACTCAGCAGTTCAACTCTGTTTACCATCCTAAAAAACAAAGAGAAAATTAAGGATGCTGCCCTAAAGGAAAATATTGCCAGGCGCAGCAAAACTTTGCGTGGTGCAGACCACTCGTAGCTGAAGACAGTTTTGTTGAGTGGTTTTCACAACATCTTGGCAGCAGGCCTACCTATCAGTGGACCAATGCTTAAAGCCAAGGCCACGGAGTTTGCCTTACGAATGAAAATAATCGACGACTTCGAGTGCAGTGACAGTTTTTTTTTTTATTATTATTAAAAAAAATAACTCTGCTATGTGTCTTGATTTAGTTTGTGTTTGCGTGTGTTGTAAATTTACCATAACTTATATGTATTAGCTGCCGTGTTGTTAATAATATTATTGGTGGAAACATTTCTACATTTCACGAGATAAGTTACTGAAATCGAAAACGGCCGGCGTGCTGTTACCGTTACGAATCTCATAAATGCATGCACAGTATATTCCAACTTTTAAATTAAAACCGCCACTAAAAACACACATGACACATGCAACTCAAGAATTCAAGTTCCGTTCAACATACTGTAATGAACGACGACGTACGTAAAGAGAAACAATAAATAACCTATTTTCTTAATGTGTGAAACAGGGGAAAAAACGCTGTTTCTATTTCCAGATAATCAGGCTGGCGATCATAAAACAAAACAACTTACATTACAATTGACTTCACATAATTTATCAATGATATTCATGAACAGTCACTTCTAATACTTTATATGTGTTTGTCAGAGACCGATATTCATTACATAACGGACAAACAAACTGAATGACGCAATTCGCTTCCAAGCGGCGAAAACCTAACTCTGGTGCCATCTATCGGTGAAATTTTAAACTACCTGTGTGGCGCAAAGAGTTAGCGGCGTCTGCCAATGACAATCGACTCGGTTGCGTCGCTTTCTGCTGCCGCAAATTAAATAAAAATGTACAGTTAGTAGGTACGTCGGTAAGAACATAAATAAATATTTTTCAGTATATTAAATACAGAGAGGTCGTTTGCAATTGATGTTGTTTCACTAATGCTGTGTTCAAATAAGAAAATTCATGGAACTACATGCAGTTATTCGCTACCAACCATACAAACAATAATGTAACTG